>JAOSBN010078449.1:0-12650 GCA_027563595.1 Erythroxylum suave | reverse complement strand
CTCAAGAAGGGAAAAAGAAAGAGGAAGGAAAGAGCTTTCTTTAGAGCCAAGAATCTCACTAGTTGGTGAAGATTCAAGGTAAGTCAAACTTTAAATCTCTTGGAGTTTTGAAGGGTTTTTGGTTCAAAGAGCTTAAGAAATGTATGGGTTTAAGTATCCTAGAGTCAATTTCATGTTTTTGGTTCTATGGGTTCTCAAATTGAATTTTCTATTGAATGAGAACTTGGTTTGTTATAGGAAACCAAGCAAGCTTGTTATAGGAAACCAAGCAAGCTCGATCCAAGGAGAAGAGGAAAGACAACATTGAACTTAGATTGTCAAGCGTCTTAGGTGGGTAAAATATTTACGGTTATTATGTAATGGGCAATATGCCTAAACGTATGTGCATGTGTTTAAATTTCTAAATTTTTTAAATTGCTCCAATGTGGCAAGTACATTATGATGCATGTTATGTCAAGTATGGCATTTCGATTAAATGGAAAGAAGAAAAAGTATAAGAATATGAACATATGATTGACTAAATTGATTGTGTTTGCGCGAGAGTGGAACCGTTTCGTTACTCACGTGCACGTTGACGTAAAGTCTTCTCCCAGCTGCCCGCTTGTGGCCCACGAGATCAAAAAATGGACTCATTTTATTTATGGAGTAAACTTCGGTTTCTCTGTTTCGTTTTACGGAAACCTCGACCCAATTGTGTGTACATTTGCATTTGACATCTTAAATGGTGCTTTACTATGAAATTACATTCAATATGATTTATGTGATGATGTACTAAGATTGAATTTGACATTTTAGATGGTGCTTTGATTGTATGGCTCATTGCCAATGGCTATAAGTATTTTAGCCACTGAGATGTGTAGCTCAACTCCCAATTTTCCCTCTTCAGGTGCAAATCGAGAAGAGTAGTGATCCTTGTAAGGCATTCGGACTCCCAGATAGATATAAATCTTTGTATTAAGTTAGTGATGTTGGATAGCTTTATAAGTATACCATCATGAGCATCTTATGTATTTTGTTTTAAGTTAACAAGTGTATTGGCTTGTAACAAACTCTCACTGTGTTAAAAATGGGACAGTGAAATTGAATCCCTTTCTATGTATGATTTTGTTGTTAATTTAAAGATTTGGGAAAATGAATTGTATACGTGCATAATCTTAATTGTGGAATTGCCAAAAGTTGTTAGTCTCAGAGTAGCATATTAGAATTAGAGAGATTGTGTTCTGAATGCAAAGGAAAATATAGAGGAAGAGTATCGTCTGTGATGACGTCACCAATAGACACAAAGGAAAAACACAGACGAAAGGAATCGTCTGTGATGACGTCATATACAGACGCAAATGAAAGACAGATGCGATAAACATAGATGCAAGGAACACAGACGACTGACAAAACACAGACGACAAGTCAGATATAGACGACACGTCAGAACACAGACGCGAAAAAGATAGACGTAAGGAAATTGTCTATGTTACGCGCAATAAAAAGACAGACGATAGGGGGAGGTCAACACAAATGATAAAGTCAACCCCCAAACGATGGACGAAAGATAGACGATAGACGAAAGACAGACGATAGACGAAAGATACACGATAGACGAAAGAAAGACGATAGAGGTCAACATTGCTGATAGAAAGTCAAACATAGATGATAAATAGAACACAGAAGAAGAAGTTAGGGAGCTATGCTAACTTACCCGAAGCATGTATACATGCAAATTATGGACTCACCAACGTTATTCAGTGACATAATTGGGCTAGAATGGAGATGGGCCACAAAGGGGGGGGGTTAATTATGAGTCCAAGTGGTTGTGTAAAATGTTTGGATCTCCGAATTGAGATGCGATCGTCGAGCTCTAGAAACGGGGTCCTACACTGTGACTGTTCTTATCGAAATTAGTTCTTTACTTTCACTTTTCATTACGATCATTCCACCCATATTTGTTACACATTGTAATAGGCTGACTCATTTGCTATCAAATATATGATATATGATGCCCACATCTAAAAGTATTTATACCTCCTTTTTGATCACTTCCTTCATGTGAGGCTTTAACCTACGTTGACATTCCCTCATAGCTTTGCTTCCTTCTTCAAGGTTTATCCTATGCATTCACACATTTGGGCTTATACCTCAAATTTTGGATAATTGCCATCCTATGGCCTTCATCCGCTACCTAACAGTCTCAACCACCTAACTTTCTTGTTCTCCATCTAATTGATGGGAAATGATGATGGGTAGAGTTTGACCTTTACCTAGAAAGGTGTATCGACGATGTGTGGGTAAAGGTTTAAGTTCTAGGGTTGGTGGCTTCTCTATGGATGATGGTATCGATGCTTCAGTTCACACTAATATTCCCTAATGAGTTTGAACACCCGACTCCCCCATTTCAACATCTCCTTCAAACTCAGCTTCATTGTCTATCTCCACTTCTATTGATTTAATTTCTGTAAAGCTACTTTTTACTTGTTCTTGCAAACCTTCATCTATAATGTTAATCTTTATGTAAGCGTTGTTTCCCTTTGGTCTTTAATTCCTTGTTCATATTGAACTCCACTTGATCTTCACCAATCTGGATGGTTAATTTACCTTTATAAACATCAATCAATGCTTTACCGGTGTTCAGAAAGGTCATCTGAGAATTAGTGAACAGTTTTTATCTTCTTTGAAATCAAGCACAATAAAGTCCAAAGGAGGAATGAACTTGTCCATTTGTATCAAAACGTTTTCCACCAATCCAACCGGTCTTTTAATAGATTGATCAATCGGTTAAACTAGCATCATAGTTGACTTGACCTCACAGAGCCCCAAGTTTTGAAATATAAAAAAAGGAATAAGATTAATGCTTGCTCCTAAATCACATGTGCATTTTGCAAACTCTAATTCACCAACCACACAGGGTATTGTGAAACTCCCTAGATCCTTTAACTTGGAAGGCATTTGATTGGTGACTATGGAACTACAGTTTCCAATTAAGGTTACCATTTGATTCTCTTCCCAAATATGTTTCTTCGATAATATGTCCTTCAAAAACTTAGCATACTTGGCCATGAGTTCTAAAGCCTTTACGAATGAAATATTTATTTGCAAAGTCTTCAATTTCTCTACGAACTCTATAAATTGTGCATCTAATTTGCTTTTATAGAGTCGTTGGGGGTATGGAATTTTGGGTGGATATAGAGGAGGGGCAATATAAGGAGGATATTCACTCATGTCCATGTCGTTCTCCTTTTCCTTGTCTTTCTTTACAGAGTGGGGTCTACTTTTTGGCTTAGTGGGTTGTTCAAGTTCCTTCCACTTCACAAAGTAATGACTTATAGTTGCTCCTTTAGGTTTTATTCCGTATTACTTGGGATGCTTCCTACACTTTGTGCAGATAATGTGTTCGCCACTTAGCTAATTTGAACCTCTGAATTGTGGATGAACAAGGTGTGGTTCTTTGTTACTTATTCAATTCATCCTTCCAACCTCTTGTGAGTGTCATTCATGTTTTTTAGATTGTCCAAAATTTTATCTAATTTAGATTCTATAGAATTTGGTTTCTCTTATTGAAAACCAGGTGATCCTTGCATTCAGAATTGATCTTCTGCATTGTTCGACCAAGAGAAGTTTAGGTGATTTCTCCACCCAAGGTTATACTTGTTTGAATAAGGGTAGTTCCTCCCTCCCTAACCAAATTATGCTCCCATATAGTTAACTTGTTCTAATTCCTGGTCTTTCATTGGAAAGCAATTAATGATGTTGTGGTTATCTTGTCCTCATAGCCCACATCTTTGTGGAATAGCATTCATATAAGCTGAAGAAGAGCCTTTCATATTATCAATCTTAGCTTTCATTTCAGTGGTCGGGTCAACAGTTATAGCTCCCTCTTGCTCACTGAGGGTCCTATGTTGTCTACTTCTATCCATTGTTCAAAGACAACAGTTACTACCCATTTCCTCCAATAACTCTTTTGCTTCATCCATCGTCTTCCTCATCAAATTTCCTCTTGATTCTGCATCAATGTTACCTCTGGTAGGTAGGTTCACTCCATTATAGAAAGTTTGGAAAAGGAACTCCTTAGGTAGGTTGTAGTGAGAGCACCTCCTTTACAAATCTTTGTACCTTTCCCAAGCCTCGTAAAGTAACTCCCCATCACTTTGTTGAAAGTTTGTGATTTTCTTGATTATCTTTATAGTCTTCATGAGGGGGGAAGTACTTATCTAAGAATGCTCTCATTAATTGTTCCTAAGTTGTAACATTCGCGGGACTTAATTAGTGATACTAAGGCTTAGTTTTATCCCTTAGTGTGAAAGGCAAGAGCCTCATTTTAATAACATCTTCCAACATCCTATGATATCAAAAAGTATCACATATTTCTAAAAAATTGACCATATGAGCGTTAAGATGCTCATTAGTTAACCCATAAAATTGAACATTAGTTTGAAGTATGATTAATAAATCTAGTTTTATTTCAAGTGAAGCTACTTGAATAGGTGGTTTAGTAATACCTTGATTGGTCCCATTAAACCCTGGTCTTATAAAATCCATGAGGTTCTGCGGTTGGTTTCCTTAGTTTCCTCCTTACTGAAACTCTTGATAAAATTCCTCTGCCATGGTTTCTTTGGTATTCTCTTAATTTTTACGTCTAGCTCTTCGAATTGCTCGCTCTAATCGTACAATGTCAAGCTCTAGTGTTTTGACGATCCGAATTAAATTTCCAGTAGCTCTTGTGTTCATGCAAATGTATCGGCACAAAAGGGGCGAAAACTTCTTAGACTAAGAAAAGTAAACTAATCCTACTAACTCCCTAATAATGGAGCCTTAATTGATTGGGCAAGTTTTACAATTTCTTATCCCTCAATATATCACAAGTGCACAGGTCGTGAGTGTAATATATAAGGTGTCGATCCCTTGAGGAGTTGGTGAACTAATCAAACTCTAAGTTGTCTAAGGCTTAAAGAATAATTAAAATGAAAAGAAAAAGAAAACAAAAAAGTAAATAAGTGAATATGAATTGATTGGAAATGAAATTGTAAAATTAATACAAAGAAATCAAAATTGAGCACCATCAATGAACAATAAAAAAATCATATAAGGAAGATTAACCAATTGTGAGAAGGGAGATATATCATATCATCAAATGCTAACATATAACACAAAGAAATCAAAATTGAGCACCATCAATGAACAATAAAAAATCACATAACGAAGATTAGCCTATTTATAAGAAGAGAGATTTGTCCTATCATCAAATGCTAACATGATTACTTTTGAGTTAATTCGGTATTAATCCTAGACTTTCGAATGGTAGATTACTCTATCTCGAGTTATAATCATTAAACCCTAAATCATAAACCCTAATTGAATTATGGAATTGGCAATCTCTCAACTAAAAAAATCCCAAACATTTAATTAGATCTTAAGCCCTCTAATAGGCTATTGGGTCCTCACACGAGATCTCTCTTCGTATAAATTATCGATTTAATTATTTGAGTGATCTATTATATTGTTTAACTCTCATTACCGTATCTAGTCATTTTGCTATCGATTCACTCTCTCGATTTGTTACTGAAGCATGCAATTATAACCAATAATCATAATACCAAATGTATTAACATCAAAAGAAATCGCATAACATTGATTCAAAAACAAATTCCTAAATGAGTTTAAAACATCATCATCAAATCCAAATCCATAACTATCAAATCCATTTCTTACATTCAAAAGAAAGAATAACAAAGATGAAATGAAAATTTCACTTAGAACATTTCGGGATGGACCAGGAAGACAACAACAACAATAACCTTTCTTCTTCTTCCCTCTTCCTCTGTCCTCTTCTCTCCTCTTTTTCTCCTCTCTTGGATCTTTATCAATGTAGCAAAATGGAGGCTCCTTTTTAGGGTTTCTTCTCTTCTGTTTTATATTCTTTTCTGTTTAGGGTATAAACTAGGTTTTACCTGAGCTCAAAAGTCTGAAATTCCCTCGAGTAAGTGAGGGACTAAATCGAGTAGTGTTGAAAATCAGTGGACACATTATGGTTAGGCTAATAATTAAAGAGTGTATCATGTTTGAATTAACTGGGGTATTGTGGGGGTGAAGGACTAAGATGCGAAGAAAAAGAGATTTTAATTGTAACTTTGTAAGATATCTGACGAAACTGTTGCTAAAATTGGGATCTCATTTACTAAGAAGGATATTGGAAATAACTCTTAAATAAAGTATTCAGTTCCATTTTGCATTAAAAAAATATCATGTAATTCCACATAATTTGACCTCTTACTTTCCCAACACTTGTAGCACAGACATATGGGTTAGAGAGAGGTTCTCTATCTTCTCTCTAAGCTTTAGCATCCTCACTCCTCCTTCCTATTCACACTTCTTAACCTCTTCATAGTTCTGAAATGCTCCTTTCATCCTTCCCTTCTTCCCTGAGATCCCTCTACATCCTCAAAGCACCCTCTCTTTCAGTTTGTCTTTAGATCATCCTTGTGTTCTCTGCTTGACAGGCTAGCACAGTAAGGTCTTTCTCTTCTTCTTTTTTTTTGTTCCTCTCGCCCTCTTTTATTTCCTCATTTGGCATCTACACCTTTCCACTTTTCCTACCTCTCAAAAACTATTACTTACGCAGATACCACTATTCCCCCATCCTACTACACAACAAAACAACTCCATAGAGGATTTTCCTCCCTTACCTTTGCCTCCAAACCTAATTGCTGCACTGAAAGCTCACAACTCTTCACCCTTACCCTCCACCTCTTCTGCTATACCGACTTCTCAATCTCTTCTCCTACCATCTCCTTCTACATTGCCTGCACTCCCTTCCTCTACTTTAACCCAACCTTTGCCTCCCTCTTCATCGACTAGTCTAATACTAATAAGAAGAAATTGGAAGTTGGTGGTAGATGGCTCCTCAGACCTTTCTCTACACTTCTATCTACCCACGATTGATGTTGGTTGCATTATTGTATCCCGAATTTGGAAGTTCTGCAAGAAGGCATCAATTACTGGGAGAACTCACTCGTAAGGTTCTTCTGGTATAAAAGACCAACATTTCCTCTTATTCAAAAATGGGTACAATCAGCATGGAGAAACAAAGGTTTTATTGAAGTAATTATAGCAGAAGATAAATATCTATTGTTTATATTTTCTTCTAAATCTTAACACTTAAGATAATGGAAGAAGGGTCATGGCATGTGTCAAAATTTCCACTTTTCCTACAACCTTCACAGGCAGGTTTTGAGATCGATTGCAACAAAAAAAGACTTGTTCCAATTTGGGTAAATCTTTATAATGTTCCCCTTGAATATTAGACTAGTAAAGGTCAGAGCATGATTGGTAGTTATCTAGGAAAACCCCTATATTTAGATGATCATACTGCAAATAGAAAAAGACTGGCCTATGTTTGATTATGCATTAACATGGATCTATCCAACTAGCTTCCTAAATCTACCCCGATTATCAGATTAGGACTTGATGGATCTCTATATGAGGATCAAGTGATAGTTTAATATCAATGGAAGGCCTCACATAATTCTTTAGATAATCGATAGCTTCCTACAGTAAAACCTTCCAAAAAGATGATTATGAGGAGCTAATGGGTGAGAAGAGCATCTACCAAGATGATGGACTGCCAAGGTATCAGTACTGAGCACAAACTCAACTGGTCAAAATGGTGAAGATTGTTTTTCAATTGATGGGCCAGGGGAATTTGTTGAAGCAGATCATGGTAAAACAGATATTGTTAAAGGAGACTTTATTATAGCTTATAGTACTCCTATTGACAAGAGTAATGATACGAGTGTGGTTGAACCTTCAAGTATCTCTGTTGATATCTTTAAAAATCAAGAGAAGTTGGTTACTACTTCTTCTCCTCCCGAGGATAAGAAGGATGATGGTCGTATTGTTGGGGAATTTTTGATTATGAAGGTCTTTGTACGGAATGTGAGGGGGATTATCTGTCCTAAAAAGCTCTCAACTTTAAGGATTTAATCCATAACACAAATCCATAGGTTTTCACTCTTTTTGAAACCAAAATAAGATCTGCGAAGCTTAGGTTAATGAATAAACTAGGCTCTAGATGGAAATTTATTTTCAACCATCAATCTCATATCTATGGGAGAATCATTATTGGTTATGATCCTGCATTGGTGAATGTCCATGTTTTACCACTAAAATGCAAGTTATTCACCTAAAATGGAAACCCATTCAGGCAAATGTTGAAATTTTTTATTCTTTCATCTACGTTGCCAATCATGTATTCCAAAAGAAGTTTTTTAAGGGAAAGTTTATTTGAGTTCCAGGAGGTTATAAATGGCCCTTGGCTTCTATGTGTCGACTTCAATTCTACTTTATATAGAACTGAAGCTAATGGAAACTTTAGTTTGAGGAATTTGTCTACTGACTTTCATGATTGTTTGAGTAAATTGGATATTCTTCACCTTAAGTCCCACGACCACTTCTACATATGGACTAATAAGTAGTCTACTATATGGGCTTCGAGGAAGAAACTTGATCATACTATGGTGAATAGAGAATGGCTCACTCAGTTTCCTAATAGTGTCTCTACATTTATGGATCCTCTATTTTCTGATCATACACTTATGCAAATTAAGATTCTACTCCAACATCAAGGCCGAAGAGGTCCTTTCAGGTTTAGTAATTTTTTGCTGGATGATGATGGCTTTTCCAGAGCTCTTCAGAAGGGACTAAAGGTTTCAGTTGGAGACACACACCAATTCAAGTGTACCTAAAAGCTAAAGGTGTTAAGTCAAGAAGACTTCACTTCTTCTATTGATTTTGATGAAAGACAAATAATAATAAAAGAAATGTGTGAACTGTTTTTATGAGTTTATTAAGTGCGTAGATAAATGTAAGTAGCACAAATCATCAAATCAAGACGATATTCAAAAGCTGACTAAGACGAAGCGAAGTCATCAAACGAAGCGAAGACATAAGATGAAGCATACAAATCAAATCAAGATCATATAATTGAAGAATAATCTACCACGTCAGTTAGTTAGTTAGTTGGAGTTGGTTACAAGACTCAATTAATAACAGATCTCTGACAATTCTAGAATTAGTTTTCTTAAGAAGCCCGTTGGAGAATTAGATTATAAATATCAGTTGTAGTCGTAGACAAAACAACTCTTTACTTACTTTACTTACACGAAATAATTCTCTGATGAAGTGAGTATACTGTAAAAAATATCTTGAGTGAAAAGAAGGAAGAAGAGAGATCAAGAACACCTATAACGTGAGTGTAAAATGCTCAAACAATATATTTTCAAGTGAAAGGAAGGTTAGAGCCTGAAGTGGCTAAGATAGTAGATAAAGAATACTATGCGAAAGAGACCTAAAGAGGCTCTGGAAGAGTATAAATAATACTTGTAAAGTTGCAAGAGATAGTGAAATCTCAGATAAACTCTAAGGACTGGACGTAGCCAAAAGGTTACAGGTGAACCAGTATAAATCGCAGTGTCATATTCTCTAACCCTTATCTCTTTAATTTCTTGTTGTTAGAAGAATATATACTATTTCCGTTGTTGCATTACTTAAATGAATTAAGTGTGTTGTTTTGTAATCGTCTAAGTTTTTCAAGAAAATCAAGAAGATTCTAAAGATTACTATCTTAGACGATTTAACACAATTCAATCCCACTTCTTGTATATATTACATATTATACGTGATTGCTATATTAACAAGGGATTTAATTCAGTTGGTATCAAAGCACAAGTTTCCAAGAAACACTATTACAAAGTGAGGACAAAGATTCATGGCTGAATCATATGTTTTTATAGCTGAAGGTGCCTCTGTCTCAAGACCCCCTACATTCAATGGTGAAGATTATCATTATTGGAAGGACAGGATACGGCTCTTTATAGAATCCACACACATTGATCTTTGCGATATCATTGAAAGTGGTCCATATATTCCAACAGACTTCGAAGGGAAAAGCATCTCTCGTGATCAATGGTCAGCTGATCAAAAAGCTCGTATTCAATTAAACTCAAAGGCCAAGTTCTTTTTAAGTTGTGTTCAAAGCAAAAGTGAATGTGATAAGGTTCATGGATGCGAATCTGCAAAGGAAATGTGGGACACATAAGGCATTGCACATGAAGGCGTAGGTGAAAGAATCCAAGATTGGTATTCTTGTTCATCAGTATTTCAAGATCAAAGATGATGAGTCTATTGATTAAATGTTTGGACGATTCTAAGCAATTATTAATGGACTTAAAGGTCTAGGGAGAACCTATGATAGTCAAGATCATGTCAGAAAGATCCTCAGAAATCTTCCAAAAAGATGGAGACCCAAAGTAACAACAATACAGGAGGCCAAAGATTTAAGCAAGCTAAAGTTAGGTGAAATGCTTGGTTCACCAAAAATCCATGAAGTAGAGCTTGATGCGAAAGATAAACCCAAAAGGAATAAATCTATTGCATTGAAGGCTAGTCAGAAGAATCAGAAGATGCAGAAAAATAGAAGTCCATCTTTAAAAGCATTAAAGATTGAAGAAATCAAGAATGATTATACCAGTCAATCTGATCAAGATTCAAGTGAAGATGAAGACGAACTATCCTTCATTTCAAGAAAAATTATAAGGATGTGGAAAAAGAAAACAAAGGGAAATAAAGACTCCTCTTTCAAAAAGATTAGCAAAGACGATTCTAAGAATGAGAAAAGCTCTATTGTCTGCTATGAGTGTAATAAACCAGGACATTACAAGTCTGAACGCCCCTTGCTCAAAAGAAAACAAAAGAAGAGTCAAGAAAACAAAAAAAGCTTGATGGCAATATAGGAAGATCTGGATTCGTCTGAATCTGAATCCAGCTCAGAATCATCAGAACAAGCAAATATATACTTGGTAGCTGAAGGTGAAAGCGATGATGAGGTAATCTCTGACTTTAATGATCTTCAGCATGCCTATTTAGAATTGTTAGAAGATTCACATGCTATTCTAAAACAATATAGATTGTTGAAAAAGAAATTTGTTGAAAATTCTAAGAACACAAAACTCTTAGAAGAAGAAAATGTCTGCCTTAAGAAACAAGTAGATGATCTAAAAAAGAAAGTAACTGTAGTTAGATCTGAGGAGATTAATCAATTAAAACAAAGGATTAATATTCTTTCAGTAGATTTATCAAAATTTACAGACAATAAAAAAAGGAAGAATGATATGATTGGAAGTTATAGACATCCAGATGATAAAAGTAGTTTAAGCTTTTCTGGTAGAAATACTATTCATAATAGTAATGTTCTTCATAATAGGAATTTTGTTCCTAAATAGAAAGAAAAATAAACAGTATTCTTATTATTATTCTAAGAATAATTATAAACTAACCCTAAGGGACCCAAGAAAATATGGGTACCTAAGAAGGATATAATATATACTACAGATCTCCTTACTTGGCAGAAGCAACCACCATTAATGATACTTAGACAATGGCTGCTCGCAACACATGACGGGCAAAAGGTCTATGTTCCTAGACTTCCAACATAAGCAAGGAGGATCAGTAACTTTTGGAGACGACCAGCAGGGCAAAATAATTAGGATTGGTAAAATTGATAAAGATTCATTTTCGTCTATTGATAATGTTCTGCTAGTTAATGGTTTAAAGCATAATCTAATCAGCATAAGTCAATTATTTGATTCTGGTTTTGAAGCATCCTTTAATCAAAATTCTTGTTTAGCTAAAAACAAGGACAGATCCATATTCTTTTCTGGCAAGAGACAAAACAATCTCTATAAAAATAACTTAGACGATTTGAAAAGTCAAAATATTTCATATCTTATATCAAAAGAAGATGAAAAACTGATTTGGCATAACAAGCTAGGTCATGTTAGTTTTAAACACATGTCCAAATTAGTTAGACAAGTTTTTTTTTATAATTCAGTAATAAGATTGATAGGAAAAACAGAAAAGTTATTTACATCTCATGAGAATGGTCTAAACGCAATTCTCTGTGTAAATACCTCCTAAAATGCATAGAACAGTAATGTACCTGCCCAAATGAAAGACTATACATACAAGCATATATAACTGAACAAGAAACCAGATAAATTTGCTATCTTAGTTTCCTAGAAGACTACACTCCTCATCAGGAGTGGATTGGTTGATATACAGTTGCATGTGTGTGCCTCCTTCTATTAGTTGATTGCGTGTGCTAAGAGTGAAAATCCTACTGCTTGATGCAAAATCACGTCCCGACCAGAGATTCCTCGAGTGCTGACTGATATAGGGTAAACCTTTAGTCTTAGACAGCTAGAAAACACCATAAAATCAAATCTCCATGTATGTTGTGGCTTAGAGTTATCTGAACCTGCATAAAAAGGAAAAGTGACCAATGACAAGAAAATTATGCCTTTTACCTCCTCACTGTATTTAAGGTAAGAGTCTCCATAACTTGGAAGATTATATGGGAATATAAGCTCCCCACATCCTTGACTCCATCTTGGAATGCACGGTGATTCTGCTCCTGCCAAATGTGATATATAGTAGTCGACAGAAGGATAGGGAATAAGGTGCTGTCAATGGTGTTGAAGGACTGAGTATACCATAGAGGGATGGATTGGAGGGATATGTTGTTTGGGAGGGGACATGATTTGGTAAGAGGTTTACCAAAGATAAGTTTTAACAAAGATTTCTTTTGTGAGAGTTGTCAAAAAGGAAAA
>JAOSBN010078438.1:0-12652 GCA_027563595.1 Erythroxylum suave | reverse complement strand
AAATTTATTTTATTTATATTTTCTTATTTTAATTTAATAATTTAATATTTATAATTTGAATTTATATGACTAATAATTTATTTTTTGAAATATTTATTTACTAAATTTATTTCATTATATTTTCTTATTTTAATTTAATATTTTATTATTTATAATGTTAAATTTATATGATTAATAATACATTTTTTAATTATTTATATAACAATTAATAGTTTATTAAATCAATGGGCTTTTTAGTCATTTTATCTCTTTTTAGTAACCACAACTGTACTTGCTAAATACCTATTTTCACATTTCATCAATTACCAAAATAGCAATCCTAAACACATAAGTACTTATTTTTAATAAGTACTTATCATTTTAGCAGGTTGATTTCAGTAGGTTATCAACCGCCACCGCTCTCCCAAACCAAGCCTAAAACGCATAGCACAAGAGACAAGGCACAACTCACACACGTGAGCAGCACATGGGAAACATGCATAATAAGAAGCAAAATGCAGCACTTCATTAAAGTGAAAAGAATGGTCTGATGGGCATGTTCAATAACAGAAGCGTAAGCCAAAACAACGAAAGGGGCATAGGCGTAAAAAAACAAAGAAGAAAGTATATACACTCTTTAGCAACCTATAAACACACGTCCAGAGTTCATTATATGATACACAACACAATACATTTACAAGTCTACAAAAGTTTACATTTTCTGTGATTCAAGTGAGGAAATAATAGAGAGTGCTAGAGTATATTCTATAGGTAGTGGAGAGTTTGAAAGAACTCTTGTAGGTGTTAGTGTACACCCAATCTCTTGCATATCTTCTTCCTTGATACTAGTAAAATCCGGTGTGTGAGTTTAACCCTTGGACGTAGATATCTTTGTGCTATTGAACTAAGTAAATTCTGAGTGTCTTTATTTTTCTTGCAATTTCCATTTCTGCAACAATCAAATCCAAGATTTAATCATCATCAGTTCAGAAACAACATCAAGGTTTTAACAAATTGGTATCAAAGTTTCTGTCCACATTCACAAGTCAAAGAATCCATTAAAGAAAGTTCAAGCATATGTCTATACAAAGACCCTACAAGATGGTGGGAAAAGAGATGGAAGTGTTCACGGGAAAAGAAGACTTTGCAATCTGGAAATTACAGATGCAAGCCTTTCTTGAATCCTATAAGCGCTTTGAGGCCATAGATGCAACATATGAAGATAGACAAGATCCTGTAAAGAATCTCAAGAAGGCAAGATTAGCACATTGCTAGCTAATGTTGCATCTTTCACCAATTATCATAAGAAAGGTGATAGATTGCAACATAGCAAAAATGTTATGGGACAAATTGGATGAGATCTACTCTAAAAGGTGCCTACCGAATAAGATGACTTTGCTGCACAATCTTGCCAACTTCAAGATGAACACAACGGTAACCCTAGAAGACATTCTGGATTACTACTTCTAATTAATTCAAGATCTTAAAGCCACTTGGGAGGTAATTTCTGAAGAACACCAAGCAGTGGTGATTCTAAAGTCACTACCATAGGAGTATAATTCATTCAGAAAGGTGGTTAAGCATGCTAGTGGTGATGCTCTAACAGTAAGGAGGGTTCTTGACTTTTTGATGGAGGAAGTGATAGACAATAATCACTTTAAAAAGGAACCAGAAGTGATGTTCTTGGACAATACATCTGAGAACAAATCAGTACAAAATGGCTCAAAGAAAGGTGGGCAGAAAAATAAAGGAATGGGCAAACAAAGGAAAAATGATGATGACAAGAAAAAAAAACAAAGCCAAAGGTAAGAAATGTTTTTACTGTGACAAAATTGACCATTTTGCTAAAGATTACAGGAAGAAAAAGAAGGATAAAGAAGCATAGAAGGCTGATGCACGAAATGTTGAAAGCCTTGAAGAATCTAGTGGAGATGAGATTCTTGCATTAACAGCTGAAGCAGATGAATTGACAACAGACTGGATTCTAGATTTAGGTTGTACAATGCATGTAACTCCCCACAGGGAGTAGTTCTCTACTTTTAAGAATTTGTTAGCCAAAGTAAGGATGGTTGATGCAGGTAAACAGGACATTAAAGGCATTGGCAATGTTTCCATCAAAATGTATGATTGAAAGAGGAGAACATTGACCAATGTGAGGTATGTCCTGGAATTAGAAGAAATCTTCTATCCAAAAGTGCTTTTGACAAGCAGGGGTATAAGATAAGGTCCAAGGATGGTTTCAGAGAAATCATCAAGGATGGAAAGGTGGTTATAAGGGCAATTGAGAGAGGAGGCCTATACTATGTTGTAGGAACTACATAAATCAGCCTAACAGTAGAGAAAAAGGAGTTGAACTCAACAATTCTATGGCATGCAAGACTCAGACATGTAGGGAATAAGAGCCTCAAGTACCTAGAGCAATAAGGAATGCTACCGAACACTAATGTAAAGAAAATTGACTTCTGTGAAGGGTGTATCCTAGGTAAACATCACAGAACTCCTTTCCCAAAATTTGCAAGGAAAGCCCCCAGCAACATGGAATATGCTCATAATGACATATGGGGATAAGCACAAACTCAAACCATAGGAGGTCAGAGATATTTTATGTCAATTATTGATGACAGATCTAGGAAATGCTGGATTTATCTCCTAAAGTTTAAGGATGAAGCACTAGAAGCATTCATCAAGTGGCATACCCTGATGGGAAACCAAACTGGAAAAAAACTGAAGTATTTGACGACAGACAATGGCTTGGAATTCTCCAATAAGGAGTTCGATGACTACTGTGAAAAGAAGGGCATTCAAAGGCACATAATAGTCAAAGCTACTCCTCAACAGAATGGAGTAGCAGAAAGATTAAATAGAACACTACTAGAGAAGACAAGATGCATGCTGCTATCCTCAGGCCTATCCCAAGCACTATGGGGGGAAGCCATCAAAACAACAACATACCTCATAAACAGACTGCCTACATCCGCAAATGAGTATAAGACTCCTGAAGAGGTATGGGCTGGTATTAAACCTAATTTGACTAACTTGATACCTTTTGGATGTAGTGCCTACATCCACCAAACTGAAGGGAAGTTAGAACCTAAAGTCATAAAAGGAGCATTTCTAGGATATCCTGAAGGTACAAAAGGGTATAAGGTCCTAATCCTACAGGCAAAAGCTCACAAAACTCAAATAAGCAGAGATGTGGTGTTTAGGGAAACTAAATTCCCACTGCTGAAGCAAAAAGATGGAGGAATGCATGTTCAAGAAAATATCCTGCAATAGCTGGGTTCAAACAACAATTTAACTCCCTTCTATGTCCCACCCTCCACATATGAAGGAGGAGAAACACAACCAGTTGCTGAACAAGCTACAGAAGCAGTAGAAGAAAGATTAGACTTAAGTTCTAACCCTTAGGAGGGAACAGAACAAGAAGAGGGAACAACAGAAGCTCAAACTCCACTACAGGACTATCAACTAGTTAGAGATAGGGAACCAAGGCAGATAATACCAAATACAAGGTATTTTGAAACTAACCTAGTTAAATATGCCTGTTTAGTTGCAGAATCAGTAGAGTCTGAAGCACCAGAAAGCTATGAGGAGGCTATGAAGAGGACTAATGCAGTCATGCAGATCAATGGAAGGAGGCTTGCCAAAGTGAATAATCTTCTCTAATGAAGAATGAGACTTGGAAGCTAGTTCCCAAGCCACCTAATGCTAAGGTGATTGAATGCAAGTAGATATTCAAGCTCAAGGATGGAGTAACCAAAGCTGATCCTAAGACCTACAAGGCCAAACTAGTTGCAAAGGGCTTTAGGCAAAGAGAAGGAGTAGATTATAAGGAAATATTTCTCCAATGTTCAAGTTTAAAACAGTAAGGATAATACTGACCTTAGCAACATTGAATGATTGGGAAATACATCAAATAGATGTAAGGACAGCCTTCCTGTATGGAAGACTAGAAGAAACTATTTATATGAAGCAACCAACTGGCGTTATAGATAAGTAGAAACCAGATCATGTATGCTTGCTAGAAAAATCACTATATGGCCTAAAGCAAGCACCTAGGCAATGGAACAAGAAGTTCCATGAGGTGGTGACAAAATTGAGGTTCAAAAGAAGTGCCTGTGACTACTGCCTATACTACAAGGACTTAGAGAAAGAGGAAGTGGTCTATATGCTAGTATATGTTGATGATCTAATCATCACAGGAAAGTTAGTGAAGAATATTCAAGAAGTGAAGAATGCTCTGAATAAGAATTTTGATATGAAAGACCTAGGGAGAGCTAAAAAGCTACTGGGAATGCAGATCATAAAGAATAAGGCAGAAGGGAAACTATGGTTGATACAAAGGGACTACATCAAAAAAGTGCTATGCAAGTTCAACATGGAAGATTCTAAACCTAGTCCTGCTCCAATTGCCACACACTTACAGCTGACAGCTACTAAGAGTCGAGCAACAGAAGCATAAAGGGAACATATGCAGAAATATCCTTATGATGTGGGTATAGGTTGTATAATGTATATTATGGTTTGTACTAGACTTGACTTAGCACATGCAATCAGCCTACTTAGCAGATTCATGTCTAATCCAAGTCTAGAGCATTGGTTGGGTTTTAAGATAGTACTTAGATACTTGAAGGGGACCCTAAATCATGGTCTATGTTTTACTAAACCTAACCTAGAAGTCTATAAACATATAAGCATAAATGGCTATGTAGATGCAGACTATGCAGTAGATAAGGACACATTCAAATCATTATTAGCATATTACTTCACATTTTCAAGTAACACAGTGAGCTGGAAAGTGCAACAACAATCAGTGGTGTCACTATCCACAACAGAAGCTGAATACTATGCAATCACAGAAGACCTAAAGGAGCTAATATGGATTAAGGAACTATTAACCAAAATCAAAGTTAACTTATTAGAAGTAGCTATACACACAGATAGTCAGAGTGCGATTTACCTCAGTAAGGACCCAGTTCTACACGAAAGATTGAAGCATACTAATGTTCGACTCTACTTCATCAAAGATAAGATCAATAGTGGAGAACTTGACCTGAAGAAAATAAAAGGAGAACAGAACCCCTCAGATTTTGGGAAAAAAGTAGTTCCAATAAAGAAATTCATTTTCTGCAGAGAGTTTCTACAGATGAATGAAACACTTTGAAGAATGAACAAGACTTACCTATCGATCTTACAACACCGAAGAAAAATTAGGGTTTCAGATTTGCTAAAATCGTCACAAATTAAAGGATTGCGTGAGGATTCATGGAGAAGGAGGGAATAATGTGAAGAAAAACACAAGATTCTCTATAAACCCTCACATAATCACTTCAAATCTAGAACAAAGATTGGGGAGTTTTGGGATAAGAGTTGTGTGTGTGTGTAAAGTTGAGGAGATGATTATGGAGAGTCGAAGAAAGAAGGAAAAAATAAAGCAACCTATTGAATGAGTAAAATGCATAGCATAAGAGACAAGGCATAACTCACACACATGAGCAGCACATGGGAGACACGGACAATAAGAAGTAAAACACAGCACTTCATTAAAGTGAAAAGAATGGTCTGATGGGCATGTTCAATAACAAATGCACAAGCCAAAACAACAAAAGGGGCATAGGCGTAAAAAACAAAGTAGAAAGCATATACACTCTTCAGCTACCTATAAATATACGTCTAGAGTTCATTATACGATACACAACACAATACATTTACAAGTCTACAAAAGTTTACATTTTATGTGATTTAAGTGAGGAAATAATAGAGAGTGCTAGAGTACATTCTATGGGTAGTAGAGAGTTTGACAAAACTCTTACAGGTGTTAGTGTACACCCAATCTCTTGTATATCTTCTTCCTTGATACTAGTAAAATCCAGTGTGTGAGTTTGACCCTTGGACGTAGATAGCTTTGTGCTATCGAACCAAGTAAAATCCGAATGTCTTTACTTTTCTTGCAATTTCCATTTTTGCAACAATCAAATCCAAGATTTAATCATCATTAGTTTAGAAACAACATCAAGTTTCTAACAAGCATCTTAATGACTGTTTAGATTGTGAGATCAACTTCTTGTCCAGTGTCAACCACCCCAACATCATTTGTCTTCTCCATCTCTTCTAGGTCTGGTGTTCAATCTTTTGTGATGATGGAGGTTTCTGGAATATGCCCTTTCATTCATTCTTGCTGTCGACGGTTATGTTCTGCAATTTTTAAGTTCTTTCAACAGTTTGGGAAATAGTCCTAGAAGCTTAAAATCTCCTGACTCCTAGGTCGGAAGTTGTGCATTCCTTGTCCTAGAGTTTTGTGACGGAGGAGATCTAGCCTCTTACATTAAATTCTATGGAAGAGTTGACGAGAAGATTGCCAAAAGATTCTTGCTTCAGATTAGTAGATGTCTTTGATGACTTCCATTTACTTGTGTTATTGCTTGTTTGAAACTTGAGCGTTCCAATTGTTTCATCCATACAGGAACTGGGTTGGAAGTTCTGCATAGACATCATCTACTGCATAGAGACTTAAAGCCATAAGTGTCATACATGTTAGATTCTTTTTGGTTACTGTAGAACATTCTGTTATCTAGGTAGGAGGGTGACATGCTACTCAAAATAGCTGATTTTGGTTTATCAAGGTAACTTCTTTCAGTACCCTGCACTTCAGACATATGTTTCATGTCAAGATTTTCAATTTCTTCTTATTAGATAGAACAGGAGTGTGCTTCTAGGTTGTTATGTAGAGACAGTATGTGGGTCTCCATTTTACATGGCTCCTAAGGTTCTTCTGTTCCAAAGATATGATCATAAGGTAGAGGTGAAGTTGGTTCATGCTGCTTTTATGGTCTAAGCTTGATCATGTTAAAGAAGTGGGGCTTTTTACATACAGGTTGACATGTGGAGCCTTGGTGCCATTCTTTCTGAGCTTCTTAATGGTTACCCACATTTTCATGGTAGGAGTAATCTTTAGGTAGGACTTTGGTTTCTTAATTTTGTTTAAGAATTCAGAAATCCTTCCTGGTACTCAAATTTTCTTTGAATTTCTTTCACATCAGTTGTTGCGGAATATCAAATCATGTTAACATCTTCCATTCTCCAAACTTATCCTTCCTGGGTTGCATCCAGACTATGTTGATATATGCACAAAATTACTTTCTGCTAATCTATATGAGAGAATGGTCTAAGTAAAGTTTATTATGGAAGTAAGGAACTGAGAATGAGAATTGACACGTCACCCACCTAGGGCTTCGCCGCCATCCGTCTTTTTTTCGCCATCCTCATCGTTCTCCCTCACCGGTTCATCCTCTTACCATGACCTCCTCCCACTTACCCCCCAAAACACTTAAAAAACTACCCTGGCATTCAGGAACTTTTCAGCCGCCGCACTCCCTGCCAAACCCCTGTTGTTACAAATGTTGCTCCCACCACCTATGCTACGACCATTTCGAAGCCTGCTTTAGGCTTCCTAGAACAAGCGCCTACGACAGTCATTTCCAAGGGTGGATTCAAATCTGTTAAAATACCTTAGGATATATGATCAGCGGGCACGTCTTTGCAATAATGCTTTGATTGGTCGTCTAATTTTAAGCAAAGGAGATTCTCCATGGAAGCTCACTGAGTTGAAGACCACTCTCTCCCAAATTTGGGAGATTACATCGTCGTGGCGCCTAATTTCTCTAGGAAGTGGGTTCTACCAACTAATGCTTAGCAGTCTAGAATTGAGACATTCCATCTGCAGTCGAGGAGCAGTTCACCTAAAGCCGAGCGTCCTCCGACTCCAGCCTTGGGTTTCGGATTTTAACCCACAAGCCTAGAAATCCAGCTCTGCACAGCTATGGGTCTGACTCCAATTACTCCCATAGGAATATTGGGACCCTAGTTTTTGGCCAACATCATAAGATGCCTGGGGGTTCTCACTCGTATTGACAAAGCTACTCTAGACAGCTATTTTGGGCATTACACTCACTTGTTAATAGATATCGATCTCTCAGTAGAACTGCCACAAACCATTGGGGTGGAACGAGAAGGGAAAGCTTTATGGGTTGAAGTCCTTTACGAGAATCTCCCCACATTCTGCAAGGTATGTTCCTCAATTGGGCACCCACCTTATGAATGCCGTTAAACCAAGATGACTAAACAGCCACCAACAGAGCCAAAAGGTCGTGATAAATCAGCATCAAACAGAGGTTGCCCAGCCACACCAGAGATGCACCCTTGCCAACATGACATGACGGTCCCTACTTAGAAAATATTTAGTCAGATCAAAGAGACTTTGGCAGGGCAACCTTCGGACGCAAACAACGATGGCCCCATAGACCCAGACAATACCACCTCTGCAATTGTAGTGGGTGCACAGCCCAATGCCTTATCAACTCAACCCCATGATGTCCCACTTACCTTTGCTGTTGTAGGGGCTGAGACTGCCTCTCCCACACTGTCCTTACCAGAGGATGCACAACCACCCGCACCCACACTAATAAATACAACTCCCGCAAGGGCTATGGATGACCAATCTATAGAGACCTCTCTCGGGTCCAACAATGCGGACACAGTAGAAGAGACCACACCGCATAAGCAATCTTAGGTGGACCAAGTTAAAGAGGAGATAGCCTGTGAGGAGCCTTGGCAGGAGATACAAAGCATAAAGAAATCCCCAGCTGATAGAAATTCCACTCGTCGGGGATGACCCCGACAGCTACCCAAATGCTACTAATGATTATTCTCTACTAAAATTGCCGAGGGATTAACAACCCTCAAACCTAGACAATGCTCGTTAATTATTTTTTTGTTAATAAACCATATTTGCTTTGCTTAGCAGGATCGATGGTTGCTTTTGACTCTATTTCTTCTTGTTTTTGGACTCGTCTAAATATGTCTTTTATGGCTATGAATAATACAGATCAGCCTTCGCTATCGATTTTCTACCGAATTTGGATCTGGTTTTTGTTGATCGTATATATGAGCAGCATATCATCTTGGGGTTGAATTAGTTTGGGACTTGTCAAAGGATCAGTGTGATCTATGGTAGTGTATGGTCTCATAGGAGGTTACAACTCTGGACTGACCTACACCGTATCCATTCTGGAGGGGAAGCCAGCTGGTTTCTTATAGGGGACTTTAATGCTATCATGGTGGCGCATGAAAAAACCAGACCAGCTCCTTCTAATAGATCTTGCCAAGACTTCAGGACTTTCATTGACAGTTGTGATCTTTATGATGTTCCAACTCTGGGCTTAACCTTTACTTGGAGTAATGATAAGAGAGGGACAGGCAGGGTGGATTGCAGGTTTGACCACTTTGGTTTCTACACACTTCATGGATTTTTGGGGCTCCTGCCATTGTTCCACCCTACCTCGGACTCAATCGGACCACTATCTGCTTCTTTTCTCTTGTGACCATGGCTTACAAACTCATGCTCGATTCCAACACTCCATGTGGCTTACACATCCGACCTTAAGGACAATGGTCTCAGAGCACTGGGGGAAGAAGGAGCACCCTTACCTTCCCCTCATGCAACTTTTGGCTCACAAACTTAAAACTCTCCACCCTATTCTTAGGGCATGGAACAAGGAGGTTTTTAGCTTGCTTGATAACAATATTTCCGATGCCACTGCCTCTCTGGAGTCGCTTCAACGAAAAATAGAACAATCTGTCATTTTAGACGCCCTACATGAGCAAGAGATGATAGCAAAATCTCGGTTAGAGACTGAAATTCTTCGAAAGGAAATTTTTTACAAGGAGAAGAGCAAGATTCGATGGCTGGAGGCCGGCGATAGAAACACTTCTTTTTTCCACAGATCTGCATCCATATGGAAAAGCCTTTCCGGGATCAAGACTCTTAAAATTGATGGCCAGTTGAGTTACTCAGTGTCAGAGATAGCGATGCATGCTGAAAACTTCTATAGAACTCTCTTTAATGGTGAGTCTTTAGCAGGGGATGACTTTGGTCTGGCGAATGATATTATTCCTTGATGTGTTGACGAGAGGGACAATGCATAGCTTATTGCTATGCCTACTGAGGAGGAAATTATGGCGGTAGTCTTTTCTCTAGATAAGTCCAATGCTCCGAGATTAGATGGATTTGGAGGTCTTTTCTATCAGGCTTTTTCGGACATTGTGGGGTCGGATGTTTGTAACATGGTCAGATCATTCTTCACATCAGGCCATATACTGCTAGGCCTAAACTCAAATATTCTAATCTTGCTTCCTAAAGTAGAGGTTGCCACAAAGATTGAGCAATTTTGGCCCATAGTGATGGGGAACTTTAGATTTAAAATCATCTCAAAGATTCTCTCCGACCGATTGGCTGATGTGGCAGCTAAAATAATTTTGGCTAATCAATTTAGGTCTATCAAAGGTAGAAACATCCATCACTGCATTGCGGCCACCTTGGAAGGTGCTAACACGCTAAATAAACGTTGCTTCGATGGGAATATGGCATTGAAAATTGATATTTGCAAGGTCTTTGATACATTGGGTTGGAATTAGACATGGCAATGGGCCGGGCTGGGCCAGGCTGAGGGCTATAGCTGGCTACAGGCCTAGATGGTCGACTCGCGGCTCGACCCGTTGATAGCCAACTGACCCATGGCCTACCACTGGCAAGCCGGGCCAACCCGGCCAATCCATTATATTTTTATTAAAAAATGTATCGAAACAACGTCGTTTTAATCAAACGACGTCGTTTTGGATAAAGCCGACGGGCCGACCATCTAGGCCTGTTATCCATGCCCGAACGTCTAACCTTGATCAACTTAGTCATCACAGGTTCGTTCATTCATTCCTTTGCTATTTACAAATGGCCGAAGGTTTTGCTTAACGATTTGTTGCGAAAAATTAGAAAAAAAATTTGGTCTAGTAGTGTGAAGGTGCAGAAACTGGTTGTGGTTCCTTGGAAAATTTGTTGCCGTCGGATTAAACATGGTGGGATTGGGGTGGCCAATTTGGAAACACTTAATCAAGCCATGCTGGGCAAGCTAACTTTTGAGTTACTTTTTGGGGAGAGTTTTGTGGTTAACCTCCTCCGACATAGGTTCTATTACCTTTCGGGCATTACGAAGCAAAGACTCTCCACTTCATCCATATAGAGCTCACTAAGGAACATTTATCTTGAGATTCGAGAATCGTGTTTTTGGTGGATTAGGAAAACATCCTCCTTACATTGTTGGATAGATCACTGGCTAGTACCAACAGTGGTGGACCGACTTGGGATTCTGGATAACGAGTAGAAACAATTAGTTGACATGGTGGATGACTTCCTTATTGATAATAATTGGACCCAACTCCCCACACTACCACCAGATGAGAAGCAAGCTATCTTTTCAATTAGATGGGGTTTGGATGATCACGACATTTGTATTTGGCAGCATTCCACTTCGGGGTATTACATTGTTGACTCCTACAAACAACAAGCACTAGGTAACCAGCGGATCCCATTTTGGTGTAAACAATTTTGGTGTGAATTTATCCCCCCCTCGAGATCTATGATTTGTTGGCGTGCGGTTCTTGGATACTTACCAACGCAAGACCGTTTGCAAGACAGGGGCATGGTACTGGTTTCATGTTGCCCCCTCTATAAATCTTCCACTGAGACTATTGACCACGTCTTTGTTATATATCCCATTGCTAGAACGGTTTGGAAGCCTGCTCTCTAGAGCAGTAATCGTCAAAAATAAACCTATTACAAAAGTCTGGACAGAAGACCAATAACTAAGCTAAGAAAAGGAGAGACCATGTTTAGCCAGAGCATCCGCAGCTCTATTACCTTCTCTGCAGATGTGAGAGATACGAAAATTCATGTGCTTTGTGTAAGCTAGACAGGTGAGCCATTCCTGCCTAATAAGCTAAGGGATCACCGAGGAAGGAGTCTTGAAAATACTAACCACATAGGTTGAGTGACATTCAATCCAGAGATTATGCCATCCTTTGCCCCAAGCTACATCGATATCGAAGAAAACCTCCTTGAGCTTAGCAATTAACGAAGAGGCTTCTGAGATAGGAAAGGCATAAGCACCATAAGGAAAGCCCCTAAAGTTGCGAAAGATACCACCAGACCCCCTGCGTCGTTGTTGGCTGAACCATCCGTATTTAGCTTCATCCAACCTGCTGGGGGATGTTGCCATCTGATCGGAATAATCAAGGTAGATTTGCTGTAACATCCCATCACTGATGGGAAGGGTAAGACAGTAAATTAGAACGGGTTAGAGTGTTTAAAATTGTTTGGCTATATTCATGCATTTATATATGCTTATGAATAGTAAATTTTGCACGTGTAATGATTGTACATGTATTCATGACATTTCCCAGTATAAGTGTTAAGAAATGTAATTGTGAATAAATGTGATTTTTTTTGTACTTAAAAATTTAATTGGAGTGTGTCTTTGTGAGTTTTGAATTTTTGGAGAATTTTTAGAAATTTTTCTGAAAATTTCGGGATACTTTTTTGGATTAGAAAAAATGCCAAGTGGCAGACTAACTGGTTACCGGTAGGAAAAAGCACTGTCCAATGGCACTGGAAATTAGATTCATGATTTTATGATTTATTAATATGAGCCATTGGAAATTTGGGGAGAAATTGGAGTATAAATTAAATTGTTTTTGTAAAGGAAATGAAAGAGGGCCTAAGCATGTGACATGTGGCCACCATGTATGTTTGTTTAATAAAAACCTATTCTTTCTTCTAGTCTTC
>JAOSBN010078417.1:1534-12652 GCA_027563595.1 Erythroxylum suave | reverse complement strand
AGGATAATTCATCTCATAGGGTTTTAATTGCCTAGAAGCATAGGCAATTACTTTATCTCCTTGCATCAACACACACCCTATTCCTTTCCTCGAAGCATCACTATGCACTATGTATCCATCACTGCCAGAAGGTAAAGTCAGAATTGGTGTAGTTGTAAGCTTCTTCTTGATTTCCTCAAAGCTTCGCTGACATTCTTCTGTCCATACAAACTTTTGACTCTTTCTTATCAGTATGCTGAGTGGGGCTGCTATCATGGACAAGCCTTCTACAAATCATCTATAATAACAAGCTAATCCTAAGAAACTCCTCACTTTTGCTATATTCTTGGGTGCTTCCCATTTAACTACAGCTTCTAATTTCCTTGAATCTATATGTACCCCCTTTTTTGAAATTACATGCCCAAGAAACACTACTTCCCTTAGCCAAAATTCACATTTATCGAATTTGGCATATAGCTCTTTCTTTCTCAATATCTCTAAGGCCATTCTTAAATGCTCTTTATGCTCCTTGTCACTCTTGGAATGAACCAATCTATCATCAATAAAGACAATGATAATTGGTCTAGGAAAGGCTTGAAGACTCTATTCATCAAATCCATAAAGGCTATAGGGGCATTAGTTAATCCAAAGGGCATAACTAAAAACTCAAAATGCTCATATCGTGTTCTGAAAGCAGTTTTTGACATATCAAACTCTTTTATTCTCAATTGATGATAACTCGACCATAAGTCTATCTTAAAGAAGACTTTTGCTCCTTGCAATTGATCAAACAAATCATCTATGCATGCAAGAGGATACCTATTCTTGATGGTGACATGATTGAGCTTCTTGTAATCCACACACATTCTTAGTGATCTATTTTTCTTCTTCACAAGAAGAATCGAGCTCTCTAAGGTGAACAACTAGGCCTAATATAAACTTTCTCCAACATCTCTTTTAACTGCTCTTTAAGTTCCTTCAATTCTGCTGGAGGCATTCTATAAGGTGGAATTGATATTGGTTCAGTATCTTGAAGAAGCTCAATGAGAAACTCAATTTCTCTAGGTGGTAGTCTTGGTAATTCCTCTAGAAAGACATTAGGGAATTCTTTAACCACAAGTATTTCTTATAACTTCCCTCCATCTACCTTTAAGTTTACCACATATGCCAAGAATGCTTCACATCCTCCTCATCATTTTCTCCAATGTCAAAGCTGAAATAATTCTAGGCAGGCTTGCTTTCCTATCTTCCATAAGCACCACCTTTCTACATTTGCCCAACTTAAACTCTACTATCTTTTGTTTATAATCTAAATTGGCACTATATTTTTCTAATGTATCTAAGCCCAAAATCATATCTAATCGCCCGAACTTCAATGGCATTAAGTCCAACATTAATTTTCCTCCACTAATGAATATTTCACAATCTCTATAAACTACCAATGAATATTTCACAATCTCTATAAACTTGACTAATAATAATATACTGGCTGATTGGGGTACTAACCACTGAGGGACTATCTAATGGGCTCAAGCTTCTATCATGCACAATTTTACTTGACGAAACAAATGAATGAGTGGACCTGGGATCAAAATAATAATATCATCATTAAGTAGTTTAACCATACAAGTCACAACCTCTGAAATTGTTTCTGTGTCCTCCCTTTTCATTGCAAACACCCTAGCTGGCGCTTTCCCCTTTAGTCTTCCTAGAGGATTCCCTTTCTTGGCTGCATAAGAACTTCCCACTTCAGTTGCAGTCTTGTGTCCCACAGTCTTACCCCTTTTTGAAGCTTACATTTGAGTTCCTTCTCATCTTGCATACTGCGACCACTCTTTAGCTATGTGCCCTTTTTCCCTATAGTTTAAACAAGCTCCAGTCAGCCTATAGCACTCCCCCTTATGGAATTTGTCGCAATGGTCGCATTTAGGAATGGATGGCCTATCCTCCTCTCCCTTTTTACTGCCTCCAGCCATAAAGGCTTGATGGGAGACAGTTCTCATCTGTCTGGACCTGCTTGCACCACTTCTTCTATCCTCAGACTGTACGGGGAAAGACATAGGAGCATTACCTCCTTTCTTGAACTGTTCCCTACCTTTCCTCTTTCTATTCACAACGCTCTTTATATTCTCTACATTCTCAACCCTTAACAGTGCTTCGTCCAGCTGTTGAAAATCACAGAAGTTTTACGTCACCACTTTTTCCATGATGGCTAAATGCAATCTTGCTTCAAATTGACGGCACTTAGCTGTTTCACTCATCATCATCTCAGCTACATATCGGGACAGTTGTGTAAATCTATGCTCATATTCTCTCACTGTCATCTCCCTCTGGGTGATACTCAAAAATTCCCTTTGCTTTTGCTGGATGTATACGTCAGACAAATATTTCTTCTTATATATAGCTAGGAAGTCCTTCCACGTCAACATTAGTGGTTTTCTCTGACTCCCTGGTACCCTTTCCCATCAATGCTGGGCATCTCCCTGTAGCAAGCTTGCAGCATATTCTACCTTTTCTTCATCCTCACAGTCTATTTACTCTAATATCCTTTCTGTCTTCCTCAACCATGTTTCAGTTTCTTCTGGATTAGCCATCCCATAAAAGTCCATTGCCCCATACTTCCTAAGCTTATCAAACTGCTTTCCTTTCTTAGCTAGGGCTGGAGTAGAAGTTTGCAGCATATGGCCCATGACCTCGACAAAAGCCTAGAATAGTCTAGGATTTAAGGGAGTAGGCACTTGCCCTTATGGAAGAGGTGACTCATACGTTTGGGATCGAAGGGCCCCACTATCATGCCCTACAAAAGCCTCAGCATTTCCAAGGGCTTTAAACTCATTAGTACTCTACTCTCTTGGTGAAGAGTCAGGAGCAACAGATCCTTACAAAACTCCTCATTTTCTTCTACGAGGTGGCCTCTTACTCTTCAATTTAAACACTAACGATTAGCTTATGTTTCATTTTAATCTTATTTCCTACATGTATGCATGATATGCATGTCACTTAATGCATTCAATCAATTCAACAATGCAAACAATTAATCACACATCATAATATTTTATACCACTACATATTCTAAGCCTAGGAATCCTTAAAAAGTCTAGGTTCTGATACCAAAGATGTTGGGCCTGGGTCGCGTTACTTATCCCAAGGCAACAATTTGAGATGGTCGGGTAACAATCACGTGAGAGGGAAGTGGAAAGCTTAAATTTGTAAGAAAAATTTCAGTGTCAGCACTGGCGGGGTTCGCCGCGGTGAAACTAAGGAATATTTCCAAGGACTTCTTGGGAAATGTTCATCGCAGCTAACGTCTGGCTTCGCCATGGCGAAGTTCTAAGGTCGAGCAAATGCATCCTTCAAAAATAAGCCGTGGCGAAGTTATGAGATCGAGGCAAAATCACCTTTTGGGAGAGGTTCATCGTGGCCGAGTCTAGCTTCGCCGTGGCAAAACCTTCGAATCTGCAACCCTAACCTAACAATCTAACACTAATTTGTACATCCAATTTCAACAACGATTAACTACTTAACCAAAAGATAAACATGCACATATATAAAGAAACTTCTTCAATTCTTAATTTCATTACGAAAACAAAATAAAGTTTAAACATAGCTCTAGTTACATATCAACAACTATATCAATAACTTAATACAAAATACAAATGGATGCTCATGATTGATATGCTCATAAAGATACCCAAAAATAGTCATGGAACTAACTTAGTTACTAAATGTAGCTATCTTGAAGTTGCTAATGTCTTGCGAGGATCAACAACCTTCTTGTTCTGCACCTGAGGAGTGAAAAATAATGGGTTGAGCTACGAAGCTTAGTGGCTAATATATTTACAGCTAAATCTTTTCTTTCTTCTGCTTTTTCCTTTCTTTTTCTTTCCTTTTTCTAATTTTCTGTTCCGGTTTCTGCTCTTCTTCCTTTAGTTTCTTCTAGGTTCTTCTTTTGTACTTTTACACGACTCTTTTGAGCTTCTTTTCTTATTAATTTAAGACAACTTCTTACTTTTCCAAGGTTACCCTTCCATATTTAATCTAATTCCTACTTACTTCTTGACTTAATTGTAACATTTCCATTATTACATGCAAACACATTTGTAAATAAATATATTTATAACTAAACTCCAAAAATTTCTAAATTTGAAAATTCTTATTTCTACTCATGTTTGATAATTTAATAGAATAAATTATAAGAAAAATTTTGGGGTCCAACACCACTAGTTGTGTTCTTGAGATTTCCCTTGTCTACCATGAAGTTCAAGATCATTGTTAAGAGATTCATCTTATTACCCTTTAACAAATTGTAAACCATATACGTGTCTGGAAGACTACACCTCTCTACTGAACTACTCTTTGGAAAAATGGAGGTAGCCGAAATAGATGCAAGTCATCTTAGCAGAAGGTTCAAGGTTTTGCACCAGGGTCTCTCTTCACGGGCATTTTCAACATTGATACAAATGAAGTTCACTACTTCTCCCAGATCAATGTCAGTAATGTCCCATTTATAACAAAGAAGGTCTATCCAACCTTTAGGAACTAGACTCAGAATGTTTCCTCAAATTTCTTCTATAACTAGAATCTCACAATCTCATACCCGAAAGATGAGTGCCAGCTTCCCATCAATTTCTTCCTTTCTCATATACGTCTAAAAACATTTGACCAATTCATCACACACAGTTTCGTCCAAGCTTAAGACATTCTTGCAATCAATAACAATAAAATAGGGAGTGACGGGAATACCTATATCATCAAATAGATGGGAGACAAGATACATCTAGCTACCACCTTTCTGTTCTTGTAGTGCATCTTGCATCTTGCTTTAGCCTCCATTGACTGGAATAACTTCACTGGTGTTGAAGATTCTCCCTTCTGAAGAATTGTTAATTTCTTTGATTTTTTTCATTTTCCCTTAAGGATTTGGATTTCTTCGAATAATGCCTCTTTGAGGAATAACTCATTCCTTGTAATGACATCTTTAATATTTTCTTCAGCCAAAGGCTCTTTGCCTTTTCTTATTTCTTCCCTTTTTTTCTTTGATTCTTTTTCTTTTTCTTCTGCTTCAACAGTTTCTTTTTATGGAGCTTGTTTTATAACATTTCCTTTGGTCCATGATATTCTTTCCAACCAAGAGGTTCTTCATCTGAACTATCATCATTAATTGCCCAATGTACTTCAGGCACTTTCTTCTCTTTAGGATTAGGTTTAGGAATTTCAGAAGTTTTTGGAGTAGGAATGGGTAGGAAGAGAATAGGTAAATGGAATCTCACATTTTTTAGTAACTCCCCCTTACTTAAAATTTCTTCTTCTTATTCACTTTCTTCTTTCTTTTGTTCTCCCTTTTCTTTTCCTTCTTCTTCTTCTTCTTTTTCCTCTTTTAAGTCATAAGCATATAGTTTTTCGATTGTTTCTTCTTTATCATCTGAAGAGGAATCAGGAAGATTCTTTTTTTTCTGATTTGTAATGCAAGAAAGAATGATAGTTCTCCCATTATGCTTATTCAAACTCCCCATGATGGATTAGTAGCACAAAATATTATGTCATTAACATATATCTGCACCATGAGTAAACCATTCTCCTTTCTCTTAATAAATAAGGTTTTATCGACCTTTCCTCTTTCAAATTTATTCTCAAGAAAAAAATTTACTTAACCTTTCATACTATACTCGAGGTGCCTGTTTTAAACCATACAGAGCTTTAATTAACTTCATCATATAATTTGGATGGTTTTCATCTTCAAAACCAAATGATAAAGCAAACATACACAAGGAGGGGGGGGGGGAATTGTGTGTGATTAATTTTTTTTCAAAGTTACTTTCAATTAGTATAAAGATAGGGGCTTGTTAAAAATTAAAAAAATAGGAGTCTGTTAGATGATAGTAGCCTGTTAAATGACAAGAGCTTTCTAAAGTATAATTCCTGTTGAAAATAATAAAAAACAGATGATGTCTACTAAAATGAAAGAAATTGTCAGCAGGTTGAAAACAGAAGGGACTTACTATAAAAGTGAAGGATCCTCTTGCTGAAATGAACACACACATAATATAAAGTGGAAATATAAAAAATAAGGTGTGAGAGAGAAGATGGATGCAGTCGATTTACATTAGTTTAGATTACAATCCAAGCCTATGCTCACTCCCAAAGTATCTAAATTGAGTGTTTCATTATAGAATCAAATAGTAACTTGATGATCCTCTTCAAACTCACGAGTACATATTTTTCAAGGTTCTCCAACCTTCCACATTTGAAGTGTATAACAAGCTTCTAAAAGCTCACAAAAAAAAGTAGAATCAAAAACAATTTCTCTCTTGATAGAGTGATTCCACTTTCTAAGGCATAATAAGAATAATATGACTTTTAAGATTGTAGATGCTACTCAAATGTTTCAAAAGTTTGTGTATGCTTGTTGCTTCTCAAATGTTGTTTCTCTTTCTTAAATAGTCAATTTCTTCATCTAACCTTTGCTTCACTTGCATCTTTAGTCAACCGGAAAAAATCTTCCAGTAATCATGGGGCTAATATATGACCTTCATAATTAGTAGGATTCTTTCAGATAAACCATTTCTAATAAGGTAAGTTCATAAAGAAGGTTCCTGCAAGAAAGGAAGTATATTTCTTATGATTGTATTTCCTTTTGAGAATAAACTCGTTAGTAATAAAAGGAAATAAGTCCAATTTGAATTTTGAAATATTCTTAGTTATCATCAAAATCATTAATAATAAACCTTGAGCTAACACTTACTGACCTTGAGAGATGTATGTCACATCCCCAATCTAAGGCTAAATTTGTTATTAGTGGATATGTCAGATCAAAATGGATTTAAGTACACTTTTGGGGGCTAAAAACCCAAATTGAGGCCTAACGTTTTTGTGTTTGATTAGTTTAGCACTTAAACTTATAACTTGCTCAATAAATGTCTAAACTTTCATGAGTCTGCTCAATTTAAGGGTTTTTTAGCTAAAAATTATAACGTGTCCATACGCGCTATTACATGCAGGCCAGTTAGTCTTTTCGAAAAACAAAGAATTTTTAATTTCATTTAAAATTTTGCTGTTCAACCCTAAATTAACAATTATTTTCAACAGTTGTTTTCACCCTATTTCTCTTCTCTCACTTGTGCCTTCACTCCAGTCCCTGCACACATCATCACTTTACTCATAATCGCAAATATGCCTTTTAGTAGTGTGAACTTATATGTAGTGTAAGCTTTCTCTTTTGAAGTTGAAGGTGAATGGGTGGTTTGGTTTTTGGAGATTCGAAACATACACGTGCCTTGATTAAAGACCCAAGTAGGTAATGACTCATGATCCCTTCTAACTTTCTTATATAATTTACAGTGTTTGAATCTTCACTTTATTCCTTTCCCATTTTCCCTTTTTATGGAAACTTTCATTAACAATGTAATTTAGTTAAATTACTTTATCTTCATTAAATAGGTTTGATTATGGGGATGAATAGTGTGTACATTAGAATTGTTTTCATGTACAATGCTATTATACATTTGTATGTAGGATATGAACAAGTCTTCTCTTCCCCATCTACTTCACATTGTATGTAGGATATGTTTTATGTCTTGTGGGTTAGCTTCCTTGGTGGTTATCCATGTTTTGTTTATCTTTTTCCACTGGGTTTAAGATAAAGTATGACATTCATGGAAGAGATGTAGATTCTTAGCAACATACAAATTCAGTTATGTAGACATTATTTAGCTATCAGTGGGTACACAATGAACATTACAGCATTGTAATATATGTATTAGATTGGACTATAGTTTTGAAGACATCAGCTAGGAATACTTAAGAATGAGCTTAAGTAGTAGTTCTTCAAGGTAATGAGGTTGATTAGAGGATTCAATTTGTTGTTTTCTTGGTTGCAATTTTGTGTTTAGAGGAAGCTTTTGAAATTATCATCTTTGGCAATATAGGAACATGATCTAAGCTTGATTTACCCAATTGAATGGGACTATGACGGAGAGGCTAAATATTGTTACTATAACTTGAAAGCATCTAGATGGACTTCATAGACTGACAAAAATCTAGGAAGAAGGTTTTATGATTATCGACTCTTTTCGATAATTTTCGTACATTTTTATGTTGTTTTATATAAATATGTTCATATATTTCATTAAGGAATTGAAGTGTTTTCTTTGATGGTAAAGTGAAAATGTTTGTGGATTTCTTGAAGACATGATCAAAGATTTTCTCCAAGAGTAAGACTTATTATTTTAGAGCTAAAAAATAGAGAGAAGATGTTATACTGTCAAAGTAATCTATTGAATGCTGAAGTGGCAAAGTTAAGAGAGAATGTAGTAGATGTTTTGCAAGTTGAAATGATTACAGAAAATTTGAAGTTGAAGAATGAGTTAGTTTACACGAGGGGTAGTAAGGTAACACATTCAGCAAAGTGTTGCAAATTTGTAGCTTGTTTAAGCTTGTGTTTAGTAGTTTTGATTTATTTTTAGCCTAAATAATGGAGGCAATATAGGCAATAATTTTATGTTTAAAGCCTTACCTAGAAACTAGTACAGTGTCTAAATGTAATTTACCTTACCTGATGTTGGAAAGTACAATTGTTTAATGTTTCAACATTTGGAACAACTAAGTTTGATTCTAACTTAAACATGTTTGATGTATTGGCTTAAAGCTGTTTGATTTCAACATGTGGTAAAGAAGATTAGTAACAAAATAGGATCTTTAATCAATAGAGATGGAGTATTAGTTACTAGTTAAAAGGAGTTGAAAGAGGCAACAATTGATTACTTACAAAAATGTCATAGGTACTTTAACTTTAAGCAATTGATTAACACAACTGCTAAGTTATGTTATAAGTAGTCAAATTTTTGATGAGGAGACAAAGATGTTTAATAGGCCTATAATTCCAAGTCTTTGCATTAACAATGTACATGTTGTGTAAAAGTAATTGAGCTCAGTGAATAACATGTAAATGCCAACAAGATCCTTACAATCAATAGATATCTAACCTCTTAACCATTCCTTAGTACACAAATATCACAAAATTGATGGATATAGGTTATGTATATTGAAGATGCAGTTTAGGTTTCTTGTTCTGTACACAAATATCATAAAATAGTTCAGTTTATCAAAAAACACAATTAAGTTTACATTTTCTCCTGTCCTTTTGAAGATGTAGTTTGACTTTCTTGGCTTGGATTCACATGACTAGTAACAACTTCCTTCCTCTTTATTGATTTTGGCCAAAGGTGTAGTGGTCTTTGACTGCTCGTTTCAAGCTGTGGATAAAATGCAAACATTGTTAAGTTGTATCACTTATTTAATGTTTAATAAGAATGCAAATATTTAACACTTACATTTAGCATCTACAACTCTATGGTTTCATTTGTATATATCCCTATCCCTTCCATATGTTTCTTGAACTTCCTATTTGCTTCTTGTTGAAGAGAAGAGTAAGTGTGCCTTTTTCCTAAAATTTTCACTTAAGAATTTGGGCTACATCTACCAATACCAAACATCCTCATTCTGCTTCCATCATCTCCAACACCATAGCCAGGCCTTCTTCTCCCTTTAGTTTGCTTTTTGGTGGTGGCCTTTGAAGATGTACAAATATTTGCTATTTTTGAAGCACCTCCAGGTGTTGGGAGAACAACTGAGACGGTTGCATTTGCACTTCCACATACATACGCAGTACTTGAGGTGTTAGCAATACCTAAAGTAGTTATGGCACTAGCAGATACAGACACAGAGACAGAGGCAGAGACAGGGTGTTGGGACCCCACCCTTGCGAGTCACGTGCCCGACGTCCTAAGTGACATCTGGACGCGCATCTTTCAAGGGTGGCATGCCCACACCAGCCAATCCTCAAAAGAACTCACTTTACCTATTTCCGGACATATTTGTGGGAAAACTCAAAGTGGAATTTCAATTGACCTCTTCAGAACATTTTGTTCCATGACTAGTAATTATAGCCTAAGTCTCTAACTGCTTCTTGATCCTTGATAACCGCTTCTTGTTGAAAAATCGTTATATAGGGTGCGTTTGGATTTGTGGTACGGTGGGGATAAGTACTTATCCACCGCAGTTTCCAAATGCAGAGACATGTTTGGATTTGCGGCCAACAATCGCAGGTTGGGAAAAACTGCGGTGCCATCGCAGAAATAGATAAGCAGAAAGGTGGCTGCGGTAGGAAACTGCTTATGCGGTGAAAATTTTACTTTCCAATAATAACCTCACGATATTTTAATATTTTCTATTATACCCTTACTTAATTAATAGAAGGAAAATTTTGCCAATATTATTTAAGTAAGGTGAAATATTTTATTTAATAAATTTATTTTATTTATATTTTCTTATTTTAATTTAATAATTTAATATTTATAATTTGAATTTATATGACTAATAAAATATTTTTTGAAATATTTATTTACTAAATTTATTTTATTTATATTTTCTTATTTATAATTTTAAATTTATATGACCAATAATATTTTTTAATTATTTATACAATAATTAATAGTTTATTAAATCAGTAGGCTTTTTAGTCATTTTATCTTTTTTCAGCAACTACAACCGCACTTGCCAAACATCTATTTTCATGTTTCAATAGTTATCAAAACAGCAATTCCAAACACATAAGTACTTATCATTTCAGCAGATTGATTTTAGCAGGTTGTCAACCGCCACCGCTCTCCCAAACTAAGCCTTAGTCGAGTTCTGTAACTAACTCCAACTAAGTAACTGTTCGCCGTATAGGCGTAACTTTTTTTTGTGTCGTTTGTGGTTTCAACTTCATCTATGTTTGGCGCTTCGTCTGTGTTTTCCACTTCGTCTGTGTTTTGTGTTTCATTTGTGTCTTACGCTTCGTCTGTGTTTTGCGCTTCATTTGTGTTTTGCACTTTGTCTATGTTTTGATGATGTCATTATAGACGATGTGACGTCATCATAGACGATGCGTCTTTACATTACTACGCATTCCTTGCATCTGTGTTTTCCTTGCGTCTGTGTTTTGGTGGCGTCATCACGGACGATGCGTCTTTACATTACTACAGATTCCTTGTGTCTGTGTTTTCCTTGTGTCTGTGTTTTGGTGACGTCATCATAGACGATGCGTCTTTACATTACTACGCATTCCTTGCATCTGTGTTTTCCTTGCGTCTGTGTTTT
>JAOSBN010078385.1:0-12654 GCA_027563595.1 Erythroxylum suave | reverse complement strand
AAACAACAAAACCTTGAGGGGTCGCGAGTTCGATTCCCAAAGAGGACAATACTAATTAAGGTTGGATGCCGCGGTATCACCCGCAAATACACGCCGGGGTATCACCCCCAAATACCTACGGGTGGGGTGTGGGGTCCAACACGTCAACTAGTGTTAGGTGTCCAGTGGCTTGAAACTTTAGGCTCAATTGAAACTGATTATATAATTCTTACATTGACCTTCAAACTGGATGGCATTTCCCATATTCTGCATAGAATACAAGGAACGGGCTTACAAGAGTTGATAGAAAAAGAACTACAAGGGCTTTATGGCTTGGGGTTTTTATTCATACTCCACCCATATGCAGTGATGAGGCCATTTTTGCCTAACTAGAGGACCTATAATGACTCTTAGATGAATTCACATGGATTTTCTCCACACCAAAAAAATTACTGCCTTAGAGGTCACATGACTACTAGATTCCTTTGCTTCTAGGAACTGGACAAGTGCATGTTCGACCATATAGATCCTCATTATCAAAAGAATGAGATTGAAAGGTTGGTACAAGTCAAAAAGGCAGATGAAAATTGGAGATTTTTCATAGACTATCGAGCTTTGAATGGGATTACTGTCAAGGATAAATTTCCCATCCCAATGATTGATGAGCTTTTTGACAAATTACATGAAGTGATTTTCTTCTCCAAATTGAACCTTGGAGCTTGATATCACCAAGTCCTCATTAATAAGGACATTCCTAAGAGCGTTTTTTGTACTTATGATGGCCATTATGAGTTTAAGATGATGCCGATTGAACTGAACAATACCCCTGCTACTTTTCAAAGCTTAATGAATGGGATCTTCAGACTATACCTCTAAAAATTTATTCTAGTTTTCTTTGACGATATCTTTGTTTATTTAAAATCCTAGGAAGAGCATTTGAAGCTTTTGCATTTTTAACTATTTTTCTACTAATAATTATTTGTGAAGGCGTCTAAATGCACATTTGGAGTTACATATTTACGATACATTATCTTAGTTGAAGGTGCCGCAGTGGATCCGTCCAAGATGTAGGTTGTGCTTTACTGGCCCATTCCTACTTCAACTAGAGTTGTTTGTGGATTTTTAAGATTAGTTGGGTATTATCGTAAATTCACAAAACACTTTAAAGGAATTTTGTCCGCACTTAATATGCTCTTATCAAAAGATAGGTTCTATTAGAGTGAAGCAGGCTCACAAGCTTCTCAATAGTTAAAGGAAGCACTCATCTCATTTCTAGTTTTGGCCTTATCGAATTTTTCCTAGCCTGTTGTATTTGAATGTGATGTAAGCGTCATAGGGATTGGAGCAATTATGTTATAACAAGGTTGACCAATTGCCTATTTCAGTGAGGCTTTAAAAGGGTCCATAAGCTTTTGGTCTATGTACAAAAAGAAAGTGCTAGTCCTAGTGAAATTCATTAGGAAGTGGCAACTATATCTGCTAGGATGCACTTTTACAGTTCGAACTAATCTATAGAGTCTCAAGCACCTATTGGAACAACGAATCTCAACTCCAAATTAGAAACGTTGGTTACCTAAACACTTAGGCTATAACTATATCATTGAAAAACAAGTGTGGCTTTGAGAATATCGTAGCTGACCCCTTATCCCAGGTGGTCAAGTTTCAGTTCATCTTAATTTCTATGTTAAAGGTAAATTATTGGGCCCAATTTTAGGAGGAGGTCCAACAAGACCCATATTATTCACACTTGGAAACTCAGTCCTATTCCAAATCATTTACAAAACAATATGGCATATGGTTCCTTGGTGATAGGGTCTACTTAACTCCACATTCTACTTTTCTTTCACATATTTTGAATGAGTGTCATAGCATACCTATAAGTGGGCATTTCGGTTTTGTAAAAACTTTGTCATGTGTGAAAGTCTCCTGTGCTTGGGAGCGAATGCATCAGGCATCAAAAACGACATCCAACAATGCTTTATTTGTCAACGGTTTAAGATCGATTGCCTTAAGCCAGTCATATTGCCTCAACCTCTTCCTACACTGACACAAGTATGGATTGACATTGCCAAAGTCTTCATTGAGGGTTCACACACTTTTAATGAATATTTCATCATGATGATTGTGATTGACCATTCCATCTAATGTGCTCGTTTCATTCCATTAAAGCACCCATTTATTGCTTTAATTATTACTAAGGCTTTTGTTTCCGATATGGTTAAAATGTATAGAATTCCAAGTTCCATAGTGAGTGACAGAGATAAGATTTTCTTGATTACTTTTTTGGAAGACTCTCTCTCAATTGTAAGGCACTCAACTCGAGATGAGTTCAAGCTACCACCCACAGATGAATGGACAATCCGAAGTCACCAATTGACTCCTTGAACAATATTTACGGTATTTTGCAGGAGATCATCCTCAGAAATGAATGGAATGGTTGTCATGGGCAGAATTTAGTTACAATACTTCAGTTCATTCTTCCATTAACATGACCTCATTTTAAGCCTTATATGGAGTCCCTCCTCCCCGTTTGCTAGCGTATGTTCCTAGTACTACAGCGGTACAAATGGTGGGTACTTGTCTTCGAGACCGTGATGCAATTCTTAAGGAATTGAAACATAATTTGTCTTTGATTTGTGACAGAATGATAATATATGCAAATCAACATAGGAGCAATATGAATTTTCAAATTGGGGACTAAGTATATCTGAAGTTATGTCCATACCGACAATCCTCAGTGGCTTCTAAGAGCTTTATGAAATGACTAAAAGCTCAAAGTAAGGCCTAACATTTTTTAGTTTGATCATTTTAGGACTTAAACTTGTAACTTGCTTAACGAAGGTCTAAACTTTCACAAATTTGCTTAATTTAAGGCTTTTTTGGAAGGAAATGAAGAAGTGTCATACACGCGCTATTATAGACAAGTTAGTTAGTCTTTAAATGTCACGTTAAAAACACATGTGGATTTCATAAAATAAACAAATCATTTAAATTTTTAACAGAAACCCTAAATTAACATATAATCCTTAAATTTTCACCCTATTTCCAATCCCTTCATTCATCATCACATTTTCTCTGCATTTCTCTGCTGCTGCTGATCTCTTGTGAACTTCCTCATTTGGATCTATATTTTCGTTATTGTTGGCTTGATATGATAAAGCAATTGTGTTTTTCTATTCTAATTTTATTGATTCCTCTGTTGAACACAATTTCGTAATGGAGAGGAAGTTTTTGCTACCTATTTGTTGTGAAATGAATTGCTTTCAGTGAATTGTGTGTTTTTTTATAGATTCATTAGCATAGATGAACGTAAAAGAAAAATTACAATCCTCTGTAGAATATGAGTGAAATGGGTAAAATAATAAATAACAATGAGATTATGGATCATTTGGCAACTTGTTGATGGACGCATTGTCTTTGCAAAGTTTTAAGCAAATCTTCATGATTCTTAACTAAACACTTGGTAATAGTAGAAGCATCTTCTTTCCTAGTTGGCACTGCCTCTACCCACCTAGACACATAATCTACTGCACGTAATATATATGAAAACCCAAAAGACGGAGGAAAGGGACCCATAAAATCCATGCCCCAGACATAAAAAATTTCACAAAAATGCATAGGTCTTAAAGCATTTCATGATTTCTACCTAGATTCCCAAACCTCTAGAACTTATGACAAGACTTGCAAAAAACGTAAGCTTTTTTGAATAAGATAGGCCAGTAAAACCCACACTCTAAAACCTTCCTAGCAGTCCTATTAGCACTAAAATGCCCCCCACAAGATAAAGAATGTGCAAAGGTAAGGATAAAGTGGATCTCATTGTTAGGAACACATCGGCTGATGATCTGGTCACTGCATTGCTTCCAAGGAATTGGAGCATCCCAGATATAGTATCTTGTCTCCCTTTTCAGCTTATCAACTTGAAACTTAGACATAGAAGGAGGCACAAGATCAACGACAATATAATTAAAAATATTAGAGTACCAAGGCTCCTGAATCGCTAAGGCAAAAAAGTGCAGAATTAGGAAACAAATCAACAGTAAGATAAGAAGAGTCAACTCCTTCAGTGCCTTCAAGTAACCGATTAAGGTGGCAGCTGGATGATTTTTCTGCACCAGCTCTGTCTCTGATTTCAATATCGAATTCCTGCAGCATCAAAGCCCATCTCAGTAGTCTCGGTTTAGTTTGGGACTTTTTGAACAAGTATCGCACTGGTGCATGATCTATAAACATAACCACTCAAGAATTTATTAGATCTAAACTTATCTAAAGCAAAGATTATAGCAAAAAGTTCCTTCTCAGAAGTGGTATAATTCACTTGAGCGGAGTCAAGTGTCTTGAAGGCATAAGCTATCACTTTAGATCACTTTTCTTCCCTCTGACCAAGCATAGCACCAACTGCAAAGTTAGAAGTATCACAAGACAGTTCAAAGGGCAAATCCCAGTTAGGTGCAGTCAAAATAGGAGGTGAAATAAGCAAGGATTTCAAAGTGCCAAAGGCATGTCTACATTTGTCATCCAAGTGAAAATCAATATCTTTCTTCAATAATGTAGAAAGGGGTAAAGCAATTGTACTAAAAACTTTCACAAAGCGCCAATAAAATCCCGCATGCCCCAAGAAAGACCTCAAATCTTTAAGACAAGTAGGATAAGGAAGTGAAGAAATGATTTCAATCTTGGCTCTATCAACCTCAATCTCCTTTTGGGAGACGCAATGACCTAACACTATGCCACTATCTACCATGAAATGACATTTTTCATAATTCAAAACCAATTTTTTCTCAATACATCTACCAAGAACACGTTCAAGACTAAGCAAGCAATCATCAAAACTATCACCATAAAAGATGAAGTCATCCATAAAAACCTCCATATTTCACTCCAATATATCACTGAAGATCGCCATCATACACCTTTGAAAGGTTCCTTGAGCGTTAATGGCATTCTTTGATAAGCATAGTTACCAAAAGGGCATGTAAAAGTAGTCTTGTCTTGGTCTGTAGGTGCAATCGGCACCTGAAAGTAACCTAAAAAGCCATCCAAGAAATAATAATGAGATTTGCTAGATATTCTTTCCAACATTTGATCAATGACGGGTAATGGAAAATGATCCTTCCTAGTTGCTTCGTTCAATTTCCTATAATATATACACATTCTTTAAGGATTTTGATCTCTTGTTCGCATAAGTTCATTGCTCTCATTTCTCATTATTGTGATATCGTTCTTCTTCGGTCTTACTTGTACCGGGCTCACCCACTCACTGTCTGATATGGAATATATGATCCCTGCACTCAATAACTTAGACACTTCCTTCTTAACCACATTATGAATAAGAGGATTTGACCTCATGGTGGCTGCTTAATTAGCTTGGACCCTTTAGCCAAAAGGATTTTATGTGTGCAAACCAAGGGATTAATCCTTGATATGTCCCCTAAAGACTAACCTATAGCCCTCCTATACCCTTTCAACATAGAAATTAATCTCTCTTCTTCAAAACTACTAAGAGAACTAGAAATAATAACAGGCAATTTGCAATCATCAACAAGAAAGACATATTTCAAGTTAGGAGAAAGGGGTTTCAATTCTAAATCAGGGGGTGGCACAATAGAAGGAACCAACATTGGTATATCAAAATGCATTCAGTGTGAGTGGTGTGTCCATATGGCTTGGGGAAGGAGATACAAGCTCAATGCAGTGTATATGTCCTCCACTTCCCCACTTAGTGCCACCATTAGATGACCTGGAAACAACATAATTAGGATCAGTCTGATCAATAGAAAAAGAAAGTAAATCAGAAATGAGAATGAGATTAGAAAGGGTTAGAGCAGTAGCAGGATCACTGCTATCCTCTTCTAATATTCCAGCACCATTTGAAGGAGAACCTATGTTCATGGCTTGTGCATCAGCTCCTTTATCATTAGTTCCTGTAAAATTAAGAAACATACCTTCCTCAAGGCCATCAAGTGCTGAATTAGCAGTAATATCATAATTAAAACAAGATGATGCATTAAAATCATGCGAAATGGAAAGCCAACTTTCTATCTTTAAACAATAGACACGTGATACGTCACCCTTACATACACAAAAGTCATAAGAGTGGGAAGATGATAAACAGTTAAGTGCATCATCATGATTCATAACCATGTCATACCATTCAGCCTCGTGCACATCAGTCTCATGCAAGTCATCCCCATCATTATCATGACATTCAATCAAATTAATATCCAAGTAAAAACAATCTTCATAACCATGGCTTATAGCTTCTAAAAGATTAAATTGCACTTCTTGATGCCTAATTCCCATAATGATAAGACCCTTCTTCATATTAATTATGGTCTCAGCAGTCAGAAGGAATGACCTACCTAGAATTAGGGTACTCTCAGCAGGGAGCTCATTAGTCATATCCAGGACATAAAAGTCAGCTGGGAAAATAAGACCTTTGACTTACGCAAGGATATCCTCAAGAATGCCTTTAGGGTATCTCACCGTCCTATAAGCTAGACCAAGCACTACACTAGTGTCTTTCAAAGCTTGAATACCCAAGGTCTTATAAACCGAGGTCGGCATGACATTGATTGCTGCACCTGAGTCAAGTAGGGCTTGAGAAATAGTAGTGCGACTTATGATACATGGAATGATGTAAGAACCCGGGTCTTTACATTTAATGGGCAACTGTGGCTTAAATAAGGCACTAACACTCAACCCCAGTTGGATTCTCTCACTATGCCTATACTTTCTCTTATTTGTACATAGGTCTTTAAAGAATTTAACACACTTAGGCAACTTTTTGGTCAATTCAAGCAATGACACATTTACCTCAAGTTTGCTAAACATTTCAAACAATTCATCATTGTCTTTCTTGTCAGCAATCTTTTTATTAATCAAGAAAGAATTTGGAAAAGGCAAGTCACAAATGTTTACCTCATCACCTTTGGAGTTGGAAGGTGATCCTTTCTCCATTGGTCTCTTCATAATAGTTGTTGTTGCCTCTTCATCATATTGCACCATTGATTGTTTTTGAGATTTCTCTAAGAGCTTCTTTTCTTGTAGGCTTTCAGATTGAATAGAAGCTTCTTTCTCAACTTGGAAAGTTTCTTGAGTAGTGTTAACAGGTAGAGACTCAACTTCTATTCCTCGTTAATCGGTTCTTCATCCTCTTCATTCTCTTTGAATTGCAATTTCTTAGCACCAATTTCCTTACCACTTCTTAATGTAATTGCATTCAAAGATTTAGGATTGATCACTGTGTTGTAGGGTATAGAAACACTACTCTTTGCTTGTTGTTCACTCAAGTTGATGGAGATTTGAGTAACAAAAGTGTTCAAGTTCTCATGCTTAGTCTTTATTTGCCCTAACTTAGATAACACATTTTGTAGACACGAGTCCATCTTATTTCCCATAGCATTCAACTTAGCATCATTTTGTGTTTCTCTTGATCCAATCCCGAATTAATCTCGGCAATGCCTTTTATGATCATAACAAATTTATCACCCTTAGAAAAAGAAGATGATGTCCCTTGATTAGACACCATTTGATTGGAAGAATTTCCTTGAGTGTTGCCTTGATCCCCACCCCATCTAAAGTTAGGGTGATCTCTCCAACCCAAATTAAAGGTGTTGGAGTAGGGATCCCTCTTTTGATATTGGCCATTTATACTTTAGTAAAGTGTAGAAACTTCTTCATACCGAGCACAATTGTTAGAGGCATGCATCATGGACCCATAGTACTCACAACCGGCTACTATTGCTTGAGAATGACCCACTGAATTAACTTGCTTGGATTTCACATTATTCTCCAAAATATTGAGTCTTTTCTCCACTCTGTTTCCCAAAGCAGCAATTTCAGTAAGAAGATCTTGGGACGAAGCCGAAGAGGTATTGTACACCTTTCTTGTGTCTCTGGATTGAGGGTCATTGGTAGCCATCTTTTGAAGTAGGTGCTATGCAGCATTAGGACTCAATTCTCTGAGCGAACCATTAGCAGTGGCATGGATTGAGGCCTTATGATATGAAAGGAGCCCTTCACAGAAAGAGTTGACTAGATCGTTCTTTGAAATATTGTGGTGTGGACATTGGGCTAGAAGAATGAGAATGTACGAGTATGGATGACTATATATTTAATAGTGTATGAAAGAGTGTGAAAATACGTAATATGCACAAATAATCAAAGAATGTCAAAACTTTAACAATATGCAAAAAGAAACAATTTCCCCAAAACTTGACTTGGAGAATGGACCCACACACCCAAGAAAGCAACCAAGTAGGCTATAATCAAGCAAACAAGAGTGATGTAATATACTAAACTGAAACCAAGTCAAAGAGCAAACTAAAACTTCTATTTAGTCAAGAAAATGCAAAATGCAAATGGAGATGGACTATGCAATGTCAATGCAAGTATAAGGCTTAACAAATAAACTCAGTCAATGTTACTTGATACTTAGTTACTAGGGAACCAATTTCTTGACTTCCTAACAACGGCGCCACTTGAAACAACCTAACTCGATGTCGCCTTGGGGTTACTTCAAAATTTAACCAAGGATTGCATATAGTGCAACCTCGAGTCGTTCTCTTTGAGGAGCCAAAACTGAAATTAAATTCCTAAGTATGCAATGCAACCTAAACTATAAAATGAGGTTTGATTTGGTTAATTATCACTAAAATTGCAATGAATTAAAATAAACAGAAAAGATTTGTTTTTGGTATTTTAAATTTAAATGAGTGATATGAAATGTTAGTTAGTGAAATGGAATGAAAAACATAAGTGATTAACAATGATAAAAACAACCCTCTAATTCAATAGCATAAGCAATTATCACTTAAACAGATATGGGAGTTAAAAATAATGAATCAAAAGCTATAATCAAGCTTTTAATTCAACAACTGAGTCGTCTCGATTTGTCACAAAAATATTTTCCAAAGTCCAAATCTACTAACTGCTACCAGAATAGTAAAATAAAACTAAGGAGACTAGAATTCAACATTCAATTATTACTCAATAATTAATAAAACAGAATTAAAGCCAGCAACTGATATAAAGATTCAATAATTTAAGCTACCTTGAATAATCACCAAATATTCAACAAAATCTCAATACACAGTGTTGACCCAAAACAAAGTAATGCAATTAAGTCGTATTCAACACAATATCAGTCACTAAACAATAACCCAGCCACAAAAATCTTCCAATACAAGATATAATCAATACATAACTTCAAATAATCAAATAGTTATCCTAAAATCTAAGAATCACTAAATAATTAAATGGATAGGAGATTAAGGTAGCTTACACTCCCCTACAAAAACTCAAGCTCCTGCAATCGCCATTAAATCAGAGGATCAAGACAAACTAGCCATAGAAGACCATAGAATCTACTGCCAATAATAAACCCCACAAATCAGCCATGGAAGATGAGAAATAGGGTTTGGATTTGTGAGAGGTAAGGAAAAATCGGAAACTAAGTCTCTGTTAGTGGAGAAATTTCTGCCATAAAAAACTCCTATTTTTCTCTTCTACGTTTGTCCCTTCTTTTTCCAGAACCACTCACATTCCCCCGAAACTCCTATCTTTAAAACCCACGCATATTAAAACCCTCCTTCTTGAAACAACGCACGCTCTCTTCTCTCTCAAAACAATGCCTCCCAAACGACAAAACCTAGCTCCCCATTTTGCATTATGCCTTTTTCTTTTTAAAAACCCACCACGCATACCACACTTCCAGCCCTCCTTTCTGCATGTTTTCTTTTTTGTCTCCATAAGAATGACAACGTTTTTCTCTAGCTCATCCAACGTGTGTGTTTTTCTTGCCTCCTGCTGCTGCATTTTTGCTTCTTGCGTCAAGTGCATTTTTAGTTCCTCTCTTTTAACGTCTTCCAGCTGCTTGTGCATCGTTTTCTTCAATTGGAGTGGCATTTTGGTATGAGTTAGTGTGTTAACTGCAGCGCGTTTTGCTTGCTTCTTACTCCCATACTATTGCGTTGAGTTTTCTTCAGTGGAGCTTGCGTTTTGGCTTCTTCCTTCCAGCAGCTGGCATGGTCTTTTACCTGTTGCGTTTTTTTCTCTTCCTTGCCTCACCATGCTATGTCGTTTTGTGGTCTTTAATTTCAGCTGTCCATTTGCTGCGTTTAGGTCTTTTATCTCACCATGCTATTTCAGCTCAGTTTTAATGCTTTGGGCTACCATTTTTGTATCTTTGAATTTTAATTTCTTCCAAGTACCCTACAATAAAAATTATAAATAATGTAGCATCAATTGTCTTAAAATTAATTAATCACAATTAAAACAAAATATGACAATTTTATCCCTATAAACACAAATTAAATGTAAGGCACAATAATTCAAATAATAATCAAATAATGCAATAAAGACCAATTATGGTGACAAAAACTCATCCAAATGATATGAATATATATATAAATAAATGAGTTTGTCAATCTTAGATATTTTCTTATTATTGATGAGATTATGTGGAAAGAAAAAAATGTGACATAGCTCATTTATAGTCATGTATGAGTCTTGGATTTAATAAGAAAATATTTCATCAATATTAGAAATTTGTGTCGTCCTACTATTATAAGATTTGCAACTAATTTCTTATTGCTTTTAGTGTTTTATTTGGATTAAGAAAAAGTTGAGACAAATGTTTACAAATAATAAATAAGTTGTATCTCAACATGCTAGGTTTAATATTGAATTAAAGGTAAGTTGTACCGCTTAATTCATATTTTAAATAATCTTTATCTCATATTCAACTTTTAAAAAATATTAGATTTTTATTTATTTTGTGACCACCTGTTTTTTAATTAGTGGATTATTTCTTTTATCTTTACTCACCCCCATAGCCCCACCGTCGCCTCCTCCATCAACCATTTTTCCCTTAAAACACCGTCGTCTCTCCAGCCACTTAACCAACATTGCCATCTTCCCAACCACAGTCTCAAGCTCAACAACCAAAGGACCCCTTCTATACCACATCTACCAACCCCCAAAATCCATTTTTTCCCTCCTTGCTTTCACTATCCCGTCCACTGCTGCCGCCTTTCCCGTCGCTTACATCCTTTCCAGTGAACATTTCCTTCTACTTCTCCTCACCCTCCTCCCTCCATCTCCCGCCATTTGTGTCTACCAAGATGATGCCGCCGCCTCCTCCTCCACTGCTGACATAGTTTTGGGAGCTTCCCGTGGGAAGGCTGGAAGGTCAGGAAGTGGACTGGGTGAGTTCAGGATCTCCACTTCTCGTAACTCCTTCAAGGCCAACAGTGGTTCAAAAGGCAGTAACAAGTTTAACGAGTAAGCAAGTTCCAAACAAGCCAACCATGATAGGTTTTCTTTTTCTTCCCTTAATATCGAACATATTAGGGATTAGTTATTGTTAATTTAAATCTTGTTAGGGTTAACTAATGTGTTAAATTAAGAACATAATTAGTTACATTAATTAGTCAAGTTAATTAACATTAAAATTAATTAAATATGTGGGTTCACAGTTATACAATAAATAAGATTTTAATATATTTTTAAAATTGAATTCCACTTTATGATGTCAAATAATTATTTTTAAATGTATTAAAAAATTTATAATATTAAATTACATTATTAATAAAAATTAAATTTAAAAATAATTCGATAAAAACTTTAAAATAATTGTAAAAAACATCTTAAATTTAGAAAAATATAATCTAATTATTTTAGAATGTATTAATGATTATATATTACGTGAGACAAAGGCAAACAATTCATAATCAAAGAACTTCTTATATGGAACAAAAATGTTGTCATTTTACAAGTTGCAATGTTGAACAAGTTGGTACCCTGACTTCTCTATATGGAACAAAAAATGTTGAGCAAGTTGCAACATTGAGCATGTTTGGAGTAGACCGGACTTATTAGACAATAATATCCCCAGCGGTCCAACCGAGCTTGGATAATGACCATACTTGACTTCTGAAACCATATTTAATATCATTGATAGAAGAGTCGAGAAATTCGTTAAAAGATATATAAAAGAAACAAACACTCGGATTAGTCATGCACTACATTTAAGGCATTCATTTTTTCTAAATAAGTTGATGGATTTATTTAAATATTGGTCTCTTCTAAAATCGACTTCTTGTGCAATAAATCATCCTAACTGACTTTTGTAAATGATTAATGGAAATTAAATTTAGGATACAAATTACAATCTCTTTTAGTTTGATTTTTTAAATTAAAAATTTTCAAAAAATCCTTCTAATTTGAAGTTTTTCATAAAAATTCTTTCTTTTAAAATTTACTTGAAAAATAATGACAGAATTAACATTCAAAGTGAATTAATCAAATGTTATTTAAGTGATAATTAAATTAAAATTTTAAACTTGAATTGGGTTAATTAAATTTGATTTAAATTAATAATTTATTATAATTATCTTAAACTATTAATTTAAATCAGATTCAATTAGTTAGGATCACGATTACAAGCTAATTTGAGTATCACATTAATAATATTTGATCAGTTCATTTCTAATATTCATATTGAGTGTGTTTCATTGTTATTTTTCGATCGGCCTTTAAGATAAGGATTTCTTGAAATTAATAATTAATATTATTAATTTCACATAATATCATATTTTCTCAAATAAATTGGTAGTTCGTGTAATTTTTGATAAATCACATAACTATATATAAAAATAAATTTGTGAACCT
>JAOSBN010078354.1:0-12655 GCA_027563595.1 Erythroxylum suave | reverse complement strand
TTCTTTATATCTTAGTCTTCTTGAAGAAATAGGAATTACTAAATACTAAAGGCGAGGATCTTGTTTTTCCAGTCAAGTGACTTATGTCAAAGAATTTAAGAGGTGTGCTGCACTTTTGGACAATATGAAGTAGCTTTTTGAAAGTTGATACTCAATCTAGAAAACTCCTTAAAACTTTGTAGAGTACTCATCAGCAGAGAAACTGAATAAGTATTGGCCTTACTCAAGAGAATAAGATCATATACAAAACATAAACTAGTTAGTGAAAGCAACTTAAACTTGGAGTGACATTTGAAGTTTGGGGTAACTAATATTTTGTGATTCAGTCTTAGGGTGAGAACTTTCATACAAATTAGGAATAGGCAAGGGGAAATAGGATCCCCTTGTTTACGTCATCTTTTACCTTTGATCATCTCTATTAACCTTCCATTAATTAATATCTTGAAAGAAGCAGTGGTAATGCATTCTTGAATCCATTTGATAAACTTTTAAGGAAATCTCATAACTTCCATATTCTGTAATTGATAGGTGTAGATTCTATTGTATTTTTTTAGGTAGTTTAATGTGTGTTTTAATTTGACTGTTTAGTGTGCGTTTAGGTTAAGAATTATGTTAGTTCATAAATATTTGTGTTTTAAGTGTTTTATATATATATATGAAGTGTTGTAATGAGTTAGTGTTTTAGGGTATTTAGAGAGAATCCAAGAAGAGCTAGGCAATAACCTAAGGCCATGATCATGGAAAATATGCCCCAATCATGATAGAAGTTCGAGAGCAGGGCCAAGATTTCGAGGAATCTACCATGATCATGATAGAGAGCTAAACAAGCCACGATTGTGCCATTAAAGGTCACAATCATTGCCTGTGTATGGATAGAAGTGGGGTCACTTTCAGATTATAGTTTTTTTAGGGACATTTCAGACATTTCAAGCCCTGGAAAGACACTAAGGTTACTTTAATTGGAAAAGACTATAAAAACATTATGATGTAACCCTAGAAAGTAGCTTTACAATCAGCCTTCATTTGGACTAAAAAGAGAGAGAAAGAAAAGAGAAGAAGAAGAAGAAGAAGTGGATCACAGTGTCGTTGCTCCCTAGATCAGGTGGTATCCTGATGTCGTTGCCTTCCCGATTTATCTAACCTAAGTTCCATTTTCTCTTCATTTCCTTTTTCATTTAAATGTATAAAGTTGAGATAGATTGTATGGAAATAGATTTCGAGTTACTAATAATGTTCTAAACTCTTCTTCGAGATTTTGCTTTGAGTTAGTGTTATGATTGATTAATGTATTTGTATGTTTTGGTAACAAATAGAGAAGGCGAGCAAAATAAATGATCATATCAGATTAATAAGAGTTACACAATCTAATTGACCACTTAATCAATCAAGTTAGTAATTTCATAGAAAGAGATCCCATGCGAGACCTAATTGTTTATTAGAGAGCTTTAGAACTAAATAGAATTGTGGCTAATTGGTGAATTGAGAGATTGCTAGTTCCATAACTCGTTTAGGGTTTAATGGTTATATCTTAAGAGAGAGTAATCAACCCTATGACTGTCTAGAACTGACACCCCATAAACATATAAATAGCAAGATTAGTATTAATGATAGGCAAAATATCCTCTCTCATAACTTGATTAACTCTCTTAATGGTTTTCCATTATGACCTGTGTACTACTAAGTTTAATTATGTTTTATTGAAAGTTCTGCTTTACAATTCTTGAATCAATTTCTCGTATCTACTTTTCATGTTCACTTGTGCAATTTTTATTTCTTTTTATCCTTTTCTCTGAGACTTAGACAACTTAGGATTAGGCTGCTATCATCCTCATGAGATCGACCCTTCAATACTACAAAGACAACCTGAATTAAGTAGTGCTTAAGCACAATCTATGTGGGACAATATTTGCTTTTTACTATAAGTGGTGACCCGTATACTTGCAATTTTTAGCATAAAAAAATAGCTTGTTTTTGCAATTAACTGTAAAAAGAATCTTTAGTCATTCATGTTAAACACCATGTTCTTTATCTCCTAATCCATGATAGGCCGTATTAGTAAAAAGGCTTCTTGTTTTGGTATTTTGGTTGTGACAAATTGCCTAATATCTCCTCCATTTTCTCCAATATTACCTTTTGTTCCTAGGAGATTTTGAAAAAAAATTCCTTGCTTCCTTAGTAATCTTATCGTACCTATATAAAGTTTCCCCATATTTAGATTTTGTGGAGGTGATTCTGTTGATATTTCTTCTAGCTGACACTGTGTTAAAGAAAAATTTTATGCATCTATCCCGATCCTTAATCTAATTAATTTTGGCCCTTTGATACAACAAGGATCAATGATTATCCACTACTTGCATATAGTTCTTAAGAGCTTTCCTCTCCTCATTAACTTGATTGAAATCACTTGGGTTAGCAACCATTGATTTTTGGATTACTAAAAGCTTGCTTCTTGCTTCTTGCTTCTTGCTTCTTCTTTCTCCTTTTTGGTATTCTTTTTGGTATTCTATCCTCTTCTCGTATTTAACACCTTCAATTCCTATTTTATAGCCTTCAAGTTTTGCAAACAAATAAACTGCTTTGTACAATACTAGAGATAACTTTATGAAAGCCCTCTACATTAACCAGGAAGTTGTTGAATCTGAAAGGGTGGTTAATACTAACCTTTTAAAAAAATTATCCACTTTGATAGGAGTATGATCAGAGGTTCTAGGGTCTAAAAAAGTGGATTTAGTCTCTAAAAAAATGTTTAACCAATCCACATTCACCATGGCTCTATTTAGCTTTCTTCGAATGAACCACTTTGAACATTGTTTGTTGGTCTAAGTGAACCTATGACCTTTGAATTTTAAATCAGTTAATTCCACATTCTTTATGCAATCAAACATGTCTAAGTTGTAGTTTAGTAAGTTACAATTCCCTTCTATCTCTAACCTGTATAAACTAAAGTTGAAATCCTGACTAATTCCACATCCTTTTAACTAGTGCTTTTAGTCTTTTAAAAGAAATCTATAACTTTAATCTTTGAAAAACTATATTAAAACCATACACAAAGGTTATTAAAGAAATAGAGTTTTCCATTTTAAAGATAACTTTTGTATGGGTGAACTACTCTTTGGTTTCCAGCTCTTAAGTTCCCTATCATAAGTAATAGTAATTTTTCCGTAGGCATGACAATGGTTGTTTGTGAGAAACTTCCATTTGCTCCCAAAACAACTTAATTTATTCAAATTTTCTACTTTAATTTTGGTTTCCAATAAAAAAATAACATAGCCTTTTCATTCTGAACAAAATCCCTTAAAACATTAAGTTTTGAAGGGCTATTTATTCCCCTAACATTGCACACTATAAAAGTCATATGAGAGTGCCTTTTCCTTTGAAGTCTTTCCTACTGCTCCTGTTGCTCTTCCTATATATCATTTTTTTCAATTTATTCCTCTTGAGTGGCCCCTTCCTACTGATCTTCCTTTAGTTGTTGTTGAGAATCTTTATTTTGTTATAAACTAGTTAGAAATTCTTTAGACCTTAGACTGCCATTCTTTTTATTTTGAGGACTATTCTCCCTAAATTTTCTTTCATTACCCTTATGGTTCTCTATCAGATTACTTGCATCACTCAATGTTTGATGCTGAACTTCTAGTGGTTGAACTGAGTCTGGAATGTTATCAATTTGGTTACTCTCATCTTTATTAAATAGTGCACCATGGACCTTATCCATACTACCGTTGCCTTTATAGTTTCCTACAAGGTTTTTGTTTCCACCGACACTTTATTATCTTCTATGTTGACTTGCTCCAATCCCATCATCTTCAAATAGTCTCCTCTTATAAAAACTTTCCTTGTTAGTTTCCATTCTTTTCCTTGTGCTTTTAGGGAAGGTTTCTATTGATAATTAACCAAAATCTTGTCTTCTTTAAGAGAATTCTCATATGCCAACCTTAGAATAAGAATGTTCTCTTTCATTTCCTTAGAAATATCTATACTCACCCATAATCTAGCAAATCCTACATGTTTCCTCAAAATAGTTTTTTTATCCATACAAATTGGTTTTCCCAAATAGCTTGCTCGTATACTCAAACCTGTAGTCATCTAATATTCCAAAGGATTGTGTATATTCACCCATAAAGGAATATTTTTCAATATGATTTTCTCTAATTCCATTCCTATTTTCCAATTTTGAATAAATAATGGAAGTTGAGAGATGTGCCAAAGGACTTCTTCTATTACCTTTCAAGCTTTAGATTTAGAGTTCTTTCGAGCTTTAGATTTAGATTTGAAGGTAAATATTAAGTTATCTTCCTCAATTAGCATTACCTGCTATAAGCCTCTACCTTTTTAATTTCTTTGGGTCCATACTTGTATCACAAGAAATGTAGTACGTTTATCCATAAAGAGTCCAATAATAATAACATCTTATATACTTGCTCCTTCTTATAAGATATCAATGTTTGGAGCCATCATCAACTTACCTTCAAACTCAACTGGTTGATAGTAGAGCAAGGAAGTATTTAAGTTGTCACCCACTACTTGTTTTCATATCTTTCTAGGAATGGGGGTGGGATAGGTTGGTTTGTAAAGTGGGATAACGAATGAGGTCCAACAGTCTTATCAGGTTATGTTAGAGTTAAAGAAAGAGAAAAAGGGAAAGTTGAGGTTAGAGGTGAAAACTCTATCCCCATTTTTTTGTTTACTGGGTGTCTATTGATTTGCAGGTGAAAGGCACATAATGGAAGATCAAGGCTAGAAAATATCCTGAGCTAGGTAGAGCAAGGAACAATAAGAGTAGGGGTTATTGTGGGATAGTAAGCATGGATTAGAAGTTACGAAGAAATACATGGGAGTCCTTAATTGAGACACCTAAGTAGAAAGAAGCTGAGAAGAAGAGGACTAGTTTATACAGAGCTAGGGTTAAGGTTAGTTGGTGAGAACGAAGGATTAATGATAGAATGAAGGTTTAGAAAGACGTAGGAGTCCCTCTCTCATTTCTCTTATGTGTTCCTTTAACTCAAAAAACCCATGCAAAAGTCTACTCGACATTTGTTATTTTGTTAGCCCCCTATGTAAGCTTTACATGGTATTCTTTATGAGATTCTCTTGGCAAAACCTTACTGATGACTCTCCTAGCTGAATATGATTTTTTCTTGTTTCTTCTTTTTCGATTAACTTATAAAATCAAGAAACAAGAAACAAAAATCTCATGAAAAAACTACTTTAAATAACATTATTTAATAAAGTGATCAAGATTAAGATCAAGAATATAAAGGAAACATAAGTGTCATCAAGAAAAAATAAACAAATAAAGACAACAAGAATTAAAGAGCAATCTGATTGAGAATTCAATCAAGAAATAAAGAAAACTTAGGGAACAAATTAAGATTGTCAAGATTTGCTTCTAAATATAACAAAAAGCTAATAATAATGAGAGAAATACGATTAGAAGGTATAAGAATATTATAAACATGAATTAAAAATCTAAAGAATAAAATTAACTATAAAAGATGGCTTTGATACTAAATTATGATATGAACCTCTCCAATATGATTAGTGAGAATCAGTACCAATATGATTACTGAGAATCAGTACCAATATGATAAGAACTAAGGATTATTATATCAAGACAAGTACGAAAGATTGTTCTATCAAGATAATTTTGATTTAAGAAATAGATAAAACAAAAAAGGATATGAATCATCACACTCATAGAAAAGATTAGATAAAAATGATCAAAATTTAAGGTTGATCACAAATAGGATATTAGATAAGATCACATGTTATAAAATTTGAACAAGAGTTTCTTCTAGTTTTTTAGTTTAATGAATAATATAACATATCAATTACATCTATAGGATAACATTTTATAAGCATAAAGTACCACCTAAATAGAGTAATAAAAGGAAGTTAACATTCTTATCATAATCTAATTAAGAAACAACTAAATTATTTTGAAAAAATATTCAATCTTGAACTAAACATTAATACGAAATTTATAAATTAAAACATATAATCCATGAGTCCGTGTCAGATCAACTTCCACACTAGTGCCAAGTAGTTTTTAGAACTTTACGAGTGCTCAACCTAGACAAATCTAAAGCTAGCTATAAGTACCATTATTATGATCTATTTCTCTAATCTATAAAGCTAGTGTAAGATGGATATTAGAAACCAACATGAAAGTGGTGCGAGTTACGTTCTATTACCTCTTTCCATAGCTTACACCTTCAATTTGAATCAATATTATAGGGTTGAATTAGGCATCTTAATGTAACAAATCTTCTTTTCTCGCATAAAAATCCACCATTAAGTCATCTGAGAGCTTCCTTGGTCTTTTTTTTTTTTGAAAAATGAATAATGATATAACTATAGATAAAACTAAAGCAACATTACAATGAATTCTTATCATTAGTCCTCCAATATTCTCTAATGGATCTCAAGAAAATTTTGTCACTTGATTTAAACTATTTACAATCTATCTAAGTCCCTCTTCATGTCTTCATTCCTTAAAAGTGTGGTAAACTTAGTTAATGCTTGATTCCCATCAACTAATTTTTGCCTTTTCCTTTAAAGAGAAAGGAAACAAGGAAAGGTAAAGAGCTTCATATTAACTCCATTATATTTGATAAAGTCATCTATATAAAAAAATTGCAATGGGAGCATAAAATATTTATTTGATAATTCATTAAATTGAATTATTTAAATAAAAATAATATTACCAATTTTAACATAAAATTAGTTGCCTAAATGGTAGGCCTATTGATCATTGATTGATTATCAGTTAACAAAAATTTATAATCTCATAAAGCCATCAATTGATTGACCACCTATGAATGTTACAATGGTTAGTTGTTTAGTTGTATGCCATTCCTATTTTTTGCTCCCTTATGATCAACCATGTGTTCTTATGACTAAACGATCACTTCTCTCTCCCTTTTTTTTCTCTTTCTTTGACATGTTGCTCTCTGTCTTAGTTAAAAATGAAGTAAATTATTGCTTCAAAACCTTTAAACATACCTAAAATGATTTCTTATAAAGCATAAAAAAAAATAAGAGAATAAATTAAAAAATTAAAAAATATAAAGTAAAAGTCAAGTTATTTGGTATTAACATTAATAAATAAAACATTTTCCAAAACATAAAAAAATTTTAAATTTTCTAACATAAGTGTACATTATTGTGAATAAGTAACACAACAGCGAAAAAAGTATCCTATAAGAATTGTATTTAATAATTACTAAAATTAATGTAACTCTAAGTTTATTTGGAAAATGAAAAGATGTAATTAAATAAAAACACATTTTAAAATAATTAAAAACAAAGAATATATAATGATTGGCGACCAACACTATATGTTTCTAAGACTTTCGATTTCACGAAGATTTATCCCATATGAATCACCTAGTTTAATCAATTAATGCTTATTCCGTATATTGCTAGTGAATTTCTCTAATGTGATTATTAATATTTCTCAAGCATTAGTAATATATTCTAAAGAGTAAATTAGCATCTTTATCATTACTATAAACCTATAGATTTATTAAGTATAAGAAATTCATAATACTATAAAAAAATTTGTAAGTATCTCTATCTTATGATAATTGTATGATATTTTTATTAATATCTAATTCAATTATTCCTTTTTTTCAAATTGAATCACAAATCATACAATTGTTGACTAGGAAATCATAAGAATTAATCATAGAATAAAATAGAGAATATAAAATTAAAAAATATTATTTTAATATAAATTAAGAAAATTCAAGTTTTCTTAATCAGGGTACATCGCAGCACTACAAAACCTAGAACATCATAAAATTAAATAACAATTTAAATATGTTCTTAACTAATATTCTTGTGAAAGGTCCAACGAGAATTTAATTATTGATATAGAACTGGAGAATTCCCCTAATGTTAATATGGAAATGCAGAGCGAGGTATTAGCTAAAAATTCAGCTATAGTGAATTCAGTTACAACCATGAGTGATGATTTAACAATGAGTGAATATGGTTATAAGGCACCACTCTTAGCTACCTAAGAAACTCAGGATATTGAACCAATATTGAGTTCATTAGTGCAGGGGGACAATTCTGCTCATAAGGATAACGCAACTTTCTCAGCTATATAGGAAACTTAGAATTTCGAAACAATTGCGACTCTATTAGTGCAAAAGGGCTATTCTGGGCAGAATGAATTAGCTTTCTTAGCTATATAGGAAGCATACATTGAAGTAACAGTAAGTTCAATGGAGTAGGGGACACAACAACTTTCTCAACAATATAGGAAGGGTAGAATTTTGAAACAATTGTGATTCCAATGGTATAAGGGTGTTGTTCTGAGTAGGCTAAACCATTAGAACATAGTGATAAAGCTCCTCCCACAACTCAAATTATTCAGCATACTGAAGAGGTGGAGAAACTAAATGTGCAAAAGGAATATGTTGGCATTACAAAAGTGGTAGATGCCAAACCTGTTGATAAATAAAAAATGCAATCTACAAGCTTGAAAAAAGATCTTGTTAATAAACTCATATGGGAATCTTCCCTTAATGATTCTGGGTTGGAATGTTAGAGGGTTAAATCATCCTTTTAAAAAAGCAATGGTTAAGGAGATTGTTTTAGGAAAAAATAAATCCACTAATGGTAGGGATTCTCAAAACTAAAATAAAGCTCTCTTAAACGTTTATTGTTTCAAGGTTTTTGCGAGCAGATTGGTAGGCTATTTCAAACCATTCCACTAATTACAATGGTAGGATCCTTTTTTACTTCAATTCCAACAAAATATCTATCCAAAAAGTAGCAGAAACTGAAAAATTAATTTATTTGAAATGCAAGCTTTTACGGACCTCTACTAATTTTAATCTTTCTCTAATTTATGCTTCCAATTTTCAATTTCAAATAGCCTCTCTATAAAATAAATTGCAGTCTTTTATAGCTACTACTATCAAACCTTAACTATTAATTAGAGATTACAATTGTATACATAATTATCAGGAAGTTGAAGGAGGACAAGGGTTTCACTCTACAACAAGACGTAAGCTAGCTGAATTGTTTCACAAAGCTAAAGTTAATAATTTGAGATTCAAAGGGAGGCTATTTACCTAGTCTAACAAACATGGCCATATGGTCATAGAGAAAACGCTTAATAGAGCTGTGATCAACTAAAGTTGGTTGACTCAGTATCCTCACTCGTTTGTTAAATTTAGGGAAAATTCATTTTCAGATTATTCTTTTATCAGCATTGAAAATATTCAAGTTGTAAGGAAGCCAAGGGCTCTTTTCAAATTCTTAATGGCATATCACAGTAGGATGGTTTCATGCAATTGGCAGAATCTTATCGAAAGTTTAATGTTGATAGTTTTAAACGTTCTCCCATAGCTTTCTCGAATGTTAATTCTAGGTAGATTAAGGTCACTCAAAAGTTGCTTAGTAAGGCTCAAAATTTTGCTATCTACTCCCACATAAAAATTATTTGAAGTAGACTGAATGTGCAAGATTAAAGGATCATTAGGATGCTCTAAATTTGCATAATTCTATCTTAAAACAGAAAGCTCATATAAATTGACTAAGAGATGGTGACTCTAATACCAAATTCTTCTATGTTTTTTACTTGCAAGAAGGAACAAGAATATGACTGTGGAACTTAAAAACTCCTTAGGAAACTCTTTCTTTGGTCATGAATCTTTATTAAGGCTTAGGAAATTCTTCGTATAGCTTATCGACATTGAAGAAAGTTCTTTTGATACTCATAATATTAGAGAACTCTTTGATAGCCCTTTATCTAAAGAATTTAAACAATCACCTTCAACTCCATTCACTAGTATAGATGTCAAAGAGGTCTTATTTAACTTACACCCTTCTAATCCCTAAGACCAGATGGTTCCATTTTAGGGTTTTTTCAAAAAGCTTAGGCTATTACTAGCAATTTGTTTACAAAAGTTGTCTTAGAGTGCTTATCTTCTTGTAAAATGCTGAAGGAGATAAATCATACTTATATTTGTCTATTTCCTAAAAAATTGAATCCTAATTATTAGTATGCTATAAACCCATATCTTGATGTAAATACAATTTACAAGGTAATTGCTAAACTACTTACTAACAGATAGAAGACTTCCTTAACAATGGTGGTAAGCCCAACTTAGAGTGTATTCATACGAGGAGGATCTATAGGGGATAAAATTCTTCTTATATAAGAGATCTAGGAGAAATATTAAAAGCTTCTACTAGAAGATTGATTTTTAAAGACATTTGATGTTATTAACTAGAACTTCATTCAAACTTGTGTGGAAGCCCTTGAATTTCTAACAAAATTCATTGAATGGCTTATGTTGTGCTAAACTACTTAAATCAATACTCCTATAAATGGGATTCCTACTAAGCCATTAAATTATAGTAGAGGAATTAAACAAAGGGATCCCGTTTCCCCTTATCTATTCACTCTAATTGTGGAAGGTATCTCTTGTCTTATCAAAAAAATTATTGGTTCTAATGGAAGGTTTCACTACCATAATAAATTTTGTGTTTACAAACTCACCTGCTGATGTTTGTTGGTGATTTGATTTTTCTTTTTGGTTGAATCTCAATTAGTGAAAAGGCTAAAGAAACTTCTTAAGTAGTTTTCCAGATGGTCAGGTATGAAAGTGAATATTGATAAAAGTTGTTTGTTCTGCTTCAAAGATATGAGGAGTAGCTAAGCTTCAGCTTTAAGCTCCACCTCTCAAATATCTTGGAGTCCCTATTTTTTATTCAAAGCCTAAGTATTATGAATGCATATAACTCATTGAAAGGATCAAAGCCTAAATTAATGTCTAGGAAAATAAATTCCTATCACTCTGATAGTTTATGTACTTAGAAATCTTTATGTTCATTAGATATCCTATATCATTATACCCAAAAAAGTAATCAAGAAGCTTGATAGTATTACGAAAGCTTTCTTATGGTCTGAGAATTCTGACAACTCCAAGAAAGCTAAAGTCAAATAGAGTGAGGTGACTATTCCCAAAAAGCAAGGAGGATTAAGGATCACTCCTGTTTCTCTATTGCAAAAAGTTCTCCTATGCAAAAGGATTTGGAGGCTATTCGAAGACAAAAATTCCATTTGGTTAAAATGTCTACATGAAACTTATCTTAGAAATGAAAATTTCTGGAAACTATCAACCTCCTTGAAGATCCATCCATGCAAGTATTCTCTTCCCCCATACTTGAGTAATAAGGTGAGTGGTGCAATCTCTGATAACTTTGATTTCCCCTAATTATTTGCCTACTTTTCCCATCATCTGCTTCTTCTTTGGTCACTAGATCATTACTACTCACTTCCCATTCTATTCTCGGTCTATTCCTAGTTTCCTATTGCTAGGTCTAGTCTTGTACTTCCTACTAAAACTTCTTTTCCTGCCTTACATTTTCATTTTTTTTCTTGCTAACTTGTCAACCCCTCCTATTGTAATTATGCTTCCTTCCCTTTTAGGTAATATTTCCACCAACTCTACCTTTAACCTTACTGATTTTCCACCTTTTCCCCTCACCACCAAATTGTCCTCTCCACATTCACCTTCCTCTCTACCTTTACCTGCACCACTTCTAGAAAACATAAAAGCAAGTAGTAGGGGATCAACTTACCTCAACGCTCACCTTTAAATCACCATGTGAGCTAGATGGAAAAATTGTGGTTTATCATAAGATTGAAACTCTATAAAAGGGAACTAGGAGTTGGGTATCAACAATTGTCAGGCTTTTTTTTATCAAAGGCTAGCGTTTCCTCTCATCCAATGTTGGGCCAACAAACTATGGTAAAATAAAGGTCTAATCGATGTCTTACCCTTAAAAGATAACCTTATCCTTTTTACCTTCTCTTATGTATCTGAAGCTTATAAACTCTTTGAAGATAGCCCATGGAATCTATACAATCGTCCTATCTTATTACAATTTTGGTAGCCTAGCTTATATTTTGAAACCATCAACATTCAGAGTGTCCCTCTTTTGATCAACTTTCATAGAATCTTTGAAATATTGGACCACTCTTGGGTTAAGCTTGTTAGCAAGCTATCTTAGGAAAGCTTTATATATAGATGAAAACATTGCAACAAAGAAGAGAATAAGTTATACCTAGATTTGTGTCAGTATTGAGCTATTCAAGGAGCTCCCAAGTAAAATATCTGTTATGAGTTTAGGTAAAGACAATAAGTTATAGGAAGATACCATTGCCATATCCTATTATTGGAAACCACCCTCCAAACCACAAAGGAAGGTTTGACAAGTCAAAGGGAAAATATTCAAAACTAGGAGTTACTAAGAGTTGATGGGACTAAATAAGTATGAGCAGCATTTGGAAGGGTCTGATAATAATCATATTGCTCCTAATGATAATGCTAATATAATGAAGAAATTGGGAAAAAAAATAATCTGAACATTCCTAATTTTTTCCTTGCTTCTACCTAGGGAATGGATAAACCAAAGGTAGATAGCTCATCAACACTCTTAGAGTAGGGTGTCCAAATCCTAGAAAATCTTGCAACAGGCTGCCATAGGGACTCTTTGCTTAAAAGTAGTGATTGTTAGGTAAGTGAAATTATGCTTGAAATAGATGCACTTGCTATTTCACCTATGGCTATTACCAAATGGCACAATCTTGAATCTAGAAATCTAGCTGTTACATCAATACACTCTG
>JAOSBN010078343.1:0-12656 GCA_027563595.1 Erythroxylum suave | reverse complement strand
TGTCCTTATTCAGCTTTGTCTAAATCCTTTCCTTTCAGGACTGCATGGATTGATAATGCAACATTTTGATTGTCACATAATGCACCCAATGGCACATCAACGCATGATCAGGAGCTGTTTGTATGCCATCATTCTTGTAAATATGGAGACCATGATCCCAACAATGGAACTTGAAATCATAAATCAGCTAGTGGTGATTTTCTGTTTAAATGTGCAGCAACCATCGTTGTGGCATTGATCGATGAGCAGCGTATGAAGCCAACAGGAAATGAGAGTAATGGTCCTGCAATCGAGAATGTTACCAGATCAGACATCAATTATGTCTCTTAAATATGAAAGTTCTCCATGATATAGTTGCCCATTTTGCAGAAGTCTTACTTACCTCTTTCAGTTAATGAAGGCAGATGCAAAGCAGGTGCCCATAAAAGGAAGGATGAGCAGAACGGATGAACTCAACTGATGGAATGGCACATGCAGAATTTCTGAATTGTGGTAAGCAACCAAATGTCAGGGAAACAAACAACAATAGCAACAAAAGTGATGGGGCATCTCATCAAAATAAAAATAGCACCACAATTGTTCGAGGAGCAACAAGCTCACAGCAATTCAGGACAGCAGAAACAACAACAAAGCTAGAAGATCTTCAATACAATCCAGATAGAGAAGCACTCTAAGTTTTCCATTGGTGCTTTATGCGTTTATTTCAAACGTTCTAATCCTTTTCAGCCAGTCGCTCAACTGTTTGGCCTCTGCAAACTTGTACGAACTGCAATTTTGCACAAGAGAACTTGTATCCAGTGTGATCCAACTGAGAACAGCAGGATCTGCATTTCTTAAAATAGTTCGCTCTAGTAGGCAATCCAGGTCAAACCTCTGAATTCTGCATCCATTCACGTGTTGACTAAAAAGTGAAGGACTTATAATGCAAGAATGTGCCTGTTTGCAAGTAATTTTCATCTTAAAATTATAAAGTAAATTCTTCTTTTATTTACTTCCGCGTCTCAATTTGTTTGTTTGTCAGATCTTGCAAGAGAAAAGAAACAACAGTGTCACGTAATTTATGTTCAAATTTGCAATTTTATTCTTGTACCCTTTAAAACTAATTGCTAGGATAGAGAATAAAGTTGAAAAATCTTTTTTATTGAGGCTCTAACTTTTTGTGGAAAATTGAGTTAAAAATGACTCCTGTCTCTGTTTTTTTTTTATAAGCATTATACTTTAATTAGCCCCATAATCTGTTATCCTGCTAGAGAGGCTTAGCGGGTTTGTGAAGGGAATGTACGCTTTGGTGATTTCTTGAACCAGGGCAACTTTTTTTGTTGTTGGTATTTTTCAGGGTTCGTTCTGTTTTTTCTTCTTTGTTGTTTTTTTCCCTTTTTGTTAGTTTAGCATCCAAAGCACCTCGATGTGGCCCTTGCATAAAAAAATCAGACAACTGTTTATTCTTTATTTACAGTTTGGTCCTTTAAGTTTAGGAAATTGTAATTTAGTCCTTGTATTTATAAAGTTTGCTATTAAGACCTTGGTGAATATTAATTGGATATAAATTATGAATTAATTACTAGATTTGGATTTATGAATATGGCAAGGATTAATTTTAAAGATAAGTTCAGTTTAGAATGTTTATATAAGGTATTAAGTTTGAGGTTAAATTTGCCAATTAGATCTATTTAGTATTTCCGTTGAGAATACAACTAGTCTATTAATCCTGCTATTTGTTCATTATTTTTGTATTCGTATAATTCAAAAGCCTCTTATGGGTCTTTCCACTATTCATTCTTGGGCTAATTTGTAGGATCCACTATTACTAAGTAATACACTATTTTCGTATTTATTTAGAGTATATGCATTTGAATGGTTTTTATATTATATATTGATGAATATACAAATGTGATATAATCTTTGCTTAAGTATATGGTTAATAATATGATATTTTTATACGAATATGTTTATTCTACGCTATATACTTTTAAATGTTTTAAGAGAATGTATTTGATATCTTTTATATGACTACAAATACTTAATGGATGATAGGCTATTGATATTTATATAGATATGTATTTTGTGAATATGATTTTATTATGAGAAATTTGATTTTGATGGGATCTAAGTGCTACACCTAAGTAAGGTGGAAGCCACCTCTAGAATCCTTAATATTTAGTATGTTGATATGGATACGATTATCGTTATGGCCTAACTCGCAAGTATTAATACATAGTGTTTTGATCTTTGAGATATAAGATTACGTTTATAAGATTATTCGAATATGATATGATTTTTATGTATATGGGTTTTGTATTATGATACGAATATTTGCTTTGAAAATGAATATGATATTACTTATGCTAGAATACCTATACTAACAAGGTAGTATTAGTTTATGTATACATAATAAAGCCCTAGCTAGTTGGAGGAGACGCTGACCCATGAGAATGGCCCTTGTGTGGATTAATTCTTTGATATTTGATTTGATACCTTACCTAGCAGTAGTTTTATGTGATAGGATGTAGTGATCGACTGCGATTTGTTCCCTACCTTCTATTCTTTTTGGATATGACTTTCTGGCATTTAATAATATATTATAACTTAGTAATATACTATACATTTTGATTTACTAATACAATTTAATATTATTTTGCTAATACGACATATGATGATTTTGTAATCTGATATATCATGATTTAGAAACATAATTGTTATGATTTGGTAATATATTATATTATGATTCTGATTTAATAATATAATACATTATAATTATATTATGATCATGATTTTGTACTATTATATATTATGATTATGATTTTGTATCTTTATATACTTTGATTTAGTAATATAATACATATTGATTATGATTTTGTAATACGATAAATTATGATTATGATTTCGTAATTCGATACGTTTTGATTTAGTAATATGATAAATTATATATAGTTATAAGATAAATTGTAATTAATAGGATAAATTATGATTTCTGTTATATTAAATTATATGTTTCTATCAGTATTGAAAACTTATCATTTGAAAATTTAAAATTTGATATGAGTCATTTCCTTTTATTTTATGATATCCCTTGTATCCATTTGCTCACTGGGCTTTCTAACTCATTCCTCGCTTCATTTCTTCCCTTTCAGGGAACTGATCAAGATTACATTGAAGCTGTTGATATGATATGATACTATTATGTTAGAGTTCTGTAGTTACTTTGATATGGGATGTCATGTGAATACTTTTTTTTTATTTTGTATTATCTAGGTTTATTTATGGAATATATATTTGATGATATTCGGAGTATTATTATTTATAAAAAAAAATTGAAAACCTTATGCTTTCATTTGATATGAGGCTCGCTTAGATTGAGGTTCGCGTTGATTCTCATGCCGATCACGTACCTTATTTTTGGAGCGTGACAGAGTTGGTATCAGAGACCAACTCATTATAACACCAACTCTATCATGCCCCGAGAATCAGCCACGTGATCAGTGCATGAATCAAAACAAAACTTAATCCAAGTAAACCTCATATCAAAACAAAAGTATAAGAATTTCAAATTACTTTGGGCCCATTTGGAATCGTTGTTGGTTTTTGTTTTTCATTTTCTGTTTTTATTTTCTATTTTTTTAAAATCTGAAAACAAAAATCAAAATAAAAAACTTGTTTGCTAAAATTAAAAATAAAAACCCAAAAAAGTGCATAGTTGTTAAATTATAAATTTATGTTTTGGTCCGTATATTTTAAAAGCTATTAGTTTAGTCCCTGAAGATAAACTTTTTGATACTTTGGTCCTTTTCATAAAATTTTTTATCCTCAAAATTATTTGTAAAAATATTTTGATCCTTAAATTTAGTAGTTTTTTAAATAAGTCCCTAAAGTCAAAATGTTGACCTACCATTACAATGATAACTTGTTTTAAAAAATTTTGAAAACATCGTTTTATAGTTTTCATTAGTTTTGAAAACCTACTTCCTGTTTTTTAAAAATTGAAAACGAAAAATGAAAACAAACAAGTTTTCAAGTAGTATTGCCAAAATTTTGAAAACAAAAACTGGCAACGATACCAACAATCCCTTTATTTTTCATAAATAATAATACGCCAAATTATTAATAAATACATATTCTATAAACAAACCTAAGTAATACAAAATAAGAAAAGTATCCATAAGACATCCCAGATCAAGGTAATCACGGAGCTTTAATAGACCAATATCATATCATATTGACAGTTTCAATGTAATCCTAATCAATTCCCTGAAAGGGAAGCAACAAAGCGGGGAGTGAGCTAGAAAGCCCAGTGAGCAAATTAATACATAAGATATCATAAAATAAAAGAAAATCATAGTTCATATCAAATTCCAAACTTTCAAATGATAAGAATCCAATACTGATAGAAACATATAATTTAATATCAACAAAATCATAATTAATCATATTACTAATCAAAATATATCAAATTACAAAATCTTAACCATAATTTATAATATTATAAAATCATAATCATAATGTATTATATTACTAAATTAGAATCATAATATATCATATTACCAAATCATAACAAATTATATTTCTAAATCATATAATTATTGATCTCTTATTATCTGTAAGACCAACAGCAAATGCTCCTTGTATTCCTCTTCATTATGAGAGTAAACCAAAATATCATCAATAAAGACAATAATAAAACCAAAATATCATCAATGAAGATAATAATAAACTTATCTAAGAATGTGTGAAACACCCTATTCATGAGATTCATAAAAGCAACAGGTGCATTAGTCAACCCAAAAGATATAACCAAGAACTCATTATGCCTATAACAGGTTATGAAGGCAGTCTTTGACATATCAGCTTCCTTAATCTTCAACTGATGATACCTATAGATCAATCTTTGAAAATACCTCTACTTCTTAAAGTTGATCAAACAAATTATTAATACGTGGCAGTGGATATTTATTACGTACAGTTATATAATTCAACCATAAGTTTTTAATACATAACCTCATGGTACCGTTTTTCTTCTTGACAGATAAAACTGGAGCTCTCCATGGTAATATTCTAGGCTTAATGAATCTCTTGTCTGATAACTCTTATAAATGTAACTTCAATTCCTTTAATTCTGCTAGGGCCATACGATAAGGTGAAAGAGAAATAAGTTTCATACTAGGAATGAGTTCAATGATAATACAATATCTCTGTCTAGAGGTAACCCTAGTAACTCATCCGAAAAAAATCTATAAACTCCTTGACAACTAGAATTTTATCAAGAGTAAAAGCATCTGATTGCCTAACAATTATATATGCTAAAAATCTTAGCATCCTTTCTGAAGCAACTTGTTAGCTTTTATAGCTAAAATCATATATATAGGTAATATTCTTTGCTTACTACAGAAATCTATCTCAGACCCATTAGGAAGCTCAAAAGTAACTTCCTTTTTAAAATAATCTTCTGTTATGTGATATTTTGTTAATCAATCCATACCTAAAATAGCATCAAAATCATGAATATCCAAGGGAATTAAATTGACTAGAAGTTCGTATTCACCCAACTTTAGCACACAATCCTTATACCCTTATCTTATTATTAAAAAGACCCTAACTAGAGTAGACACCATTAAACTCTTATCTAAAGGCTCTAATTTTCTACTAGCATACAAAAAAAAGAATCTTAACACAAATAAATGAGTGGATCCTCGGTCTATAAGTATATATGCTTTATGACCAAAGATTTTAAAAGTATTTATAACCACACTAGCATAGCCAAAAGATCCTACTGAGTCACAGCAAATACATGAACCTATCCATAAGGTCTACCTGATTGACCTCTTCCTCTAAGAGCATTAGAACTGACACCACTAACCATAGAGCCACCTCTTATTCTCCACCTTTGAAAACTCTAGAAGTTTGAGTACCATCACCTTAAGGCTACTGACCTATCATCATCTGACCACTGACACTGCCATAACCTAATAATGAGCAATTTCCTTGCATATGCCCAAACTGAACACAATAAAAATAAGCACCAGAATTGCATTGATATATATTAGTATGATATCATTTATAGGTAGGATGAGGAGGATAATCAAATTAGTGATCATCCCTTTGGTTTCTTGGATAGCTGACTAATGATTATTGCCTTAGTGTTTGATTTCTGCCTTGATTCTGACTAAGAAAAAGCCTAGAAACTACTTCACTGTACCCGATACCTCTAGATTGGTGCTAGTATAATGCACCTTCCTGCTTTGGTGGCTAACCATTAAATCCACCATACCGAAAATTCAGATGATTCCTCTTATTAGATTTATCATCTAAGTGTTTGCGTTCTTGTATTATCTGCTCAGCTTGATATGCAGCTTCAATAAGAGAAACAAAATCTGTGTATTGATTTAAGGCCTACTGAGAGCAAATGTCGATATACAAACCGGCCTTAAAATGATAGCACCTTTTTGTTTCATTACTAGCTACAGTTGATGCAAAGAAAGACAACTAAAACTCCGCAACTGTCATATTGCCCTATTTAAGTTGAATAAATTTATATTTATATTCATCTTGGTACAACTTTGGATATCATCTTTTCTAAAATTCCTGTTCAAATTCAGCTCATGTAATAGCTACAGGATCAACGTACCTAGCTTGTACAAGCTTTCACCATAATAACACATCCCCTTCTAAGGATAACGATACAAAATCTAGCTTCTGCCGATCACTATACCCCATAAGTCCTATAATCTTTTTAAGCCTCTATATCCAAGATTGTACTTTAATTGGATCCGTAATCCTTATAAAAGTAGCAACACCAAGTTTTCTCAATTGATCAAATGTTATAGCTTTAACTAAAGACTGGTCAGAAGAGGTTCCGGCCACATTTGTAAGAACTTAAGCTATAATCTGTGCAACTTCTTACACTAAAGCTACATTTACTTAGGGATCTTAACCTAGAGAGTTAATCTACACATGAGAGACAGAATCATTCGCTACTGGTTAAGGATCATGTCCTCTTTCTGGCTCATGAGGAGGGGATAACAAAAGTATCGTAGGATTATTCCTATGAGATCGGCCATGTTGATTAACATTGTGATGCTAGTTTCTGCCTTTACTAGAAGGTCTATCTCTTGGTCGGGAAGGTATGATAAATCCTATAAGGCATACTATATAGACCATCCTCTATGTACCCATGTATGTGTAGGGCGTACTCAACAAACCATCCGCTATCACATATGTATATATAAGACATACTCTTTGAACCGTCCCTTAACACATACTGACTATACAAGGCGTACAGATGACCTATGGCCAGTGGGCAATTTCGTAATTTTTCTCTTATTATACTTTCAATCATGTCATTACATTAACATAACACTACATAATCTCAATCAAAAAATATGGATTCACTGCATTGTATAATTCATCATATCACTTGTATTTCTTATAAACTTCCATAATTAACGTGTCCATCAGATTTCTCATTCTGCAAAAGTATTCTACCTCAATAAATAATTCTTAATTAATTTTATTTTAACATTGACTAATAAAATAAGTATAATTTTTAAATAATTACTCACTCGTCAAAATATATTTATCTGCTTATTTATTGAATAGGATCTAAAACTTCACTGAGATTAGCTAAATCTCTCCCTAAATAAATTATAAAAATTAACTGGTAATATGTTCATATGCAACTATTGATTCGAACTGGGAATCAATAGAATTAAAATACATAACGCTATGAATCAAATCAAATTATAAAAATATAAGGTTTAATGATGCTATTCGATTATCAAAGACTTCCTATTCATATCCAATTTAAACTAGTTACTTCTGATTTCAGTATTAGGAACCTAATTGAAAATTATGCATCCCATTCAGGGATAAAATTAAATAATTAAAAAGTTTAAGGACTAACTTAAAAATTTAGTCAATAGTAACCATGAATGGTACCTGAAAGTTATATATATGAAAAACCATGTACATGCTCTAAAATCTCATTCAAAACTCAATTTTTTTAACAAATAACTTAACCCCCATACTTATTATACTATCAATTTCATCAATTTCTTTTAAAATTTTTAAATTCCTCAAATCGTATATAAATTCACCTATATATATATATATATGTCCATTTATTTCTGTAAATCAAACTAAAACTGAATTCAATAACTAAAAATAACTTATTTCTTTCGTTCCTTACGTCAATTTCTTCAATTTCTTGATTAATATTTCTTTCTTTGTTTTTCTCTTCTTTCGTTCTTGTTGTTTCCTATTCTCACTGTCTGTTTTGATTTTTGTCTTTCAATAATTCAACCCGACATAATCCTCTGACTTAAATTATTTTTTTATAAAATTATCACTATACCCCTTAATTATTTGCAATAGCAAAATTAATTCTAAGGACATTTCGTCCTTCCATAAATATTATATATTCAACCTATTATAATAGATAATCATGATTGAAATATCAAATAAATTTTTCATAACTTAACAAATATAAAATCTTAAAATAATATTTAATCACTATTTTTTTCCAGGTTGTTATAGTTATCTTGTGGATGAAGAGATAAGGTGACTCAATGGTGGGACTGGACGCAAAATCAGGCAGGAACTACATGCACACCATGTGCAGCCAGAGTCAATTTCCTAAAATCCCGTTGCATCACAAGGAAATCACATTTATATAATGTATTTCAACCGCAAATCCAAATTTGGTGATCAGGCACAAAGTACATAATAAAGGCTGAATTGCTTAATGCCAAATGATATAGCTTTGTAGAGAGTGACAAAATTTCCTGTAAATACGAGTACTTCGAAGATTAATGACAAAACTCTCTTAAAGTTTGAGATTCAGCAGTAAATTTCACAAAGTTTTAACTAGGTCTCAAGGAGTGCATGGTTCCAAACTGAATTTTTATTTCAAGGGCAAGAACTTATGAGCTACATACAAAACGACCACTCAATAGAGCTCAAGCCTGTCTAGTTTCAATCCAAAACAGTTATTCAATGAGTTGTACGCCACCCCCGTCAAATGTTGCTTTGATTCTCTTCCATAGAAGAAAAAAAAAGTACTAAGAGTACAAACCCTTATGCATTTTTTTTCTCACAATAAAAAATCTATGAACTCTCTAAAGCTAGAAAATCCCCCAAACTAATGGTTCCTAGTTCCTACATACTATTATTACACTAGACATACTTTCACTGTAAAAACAGAAACAGAAATATAGTTCAAAATAATCTATGAACGCATGAAAGGTCTAGGGTAGGATTTAACATCTTCACTTGTCTACTTCATTACACTAGACATACTTCACTGCAACAACAGAAATATAGTTCAAAATAATCTATGAAGGGGCAGGATTTAGCATCTTCACTTGTCCACCAAAGCCAGTGATAAACAGTCTCAAGAATCAATTCCTCGCAAGTTCCTTCTTGACCCATGGCAACAAGAATAGAGGATTTGCATGAACATCTAAATGATACAAAGAATGGTTTCAACAGTGTACGAGGAGCCAAGCCTCCCTATAGGATTTGTGCAGCGTCCTCACAACCACCATCATGGAGGTACATTAGCAACATCTGGAAGGCATAGCATAAAGAGAAGATAAATCAATTTAATTTTACGAATCAACAAATTTCAATAGGAAATATAGAAACAAGAGCGGGAACACAAGGATACTGCTCATTTTATTGCCATTTTGTAAGAACCAACATACCAGGGCAATTTCTTGGGAGGCAGATTAGCAACTCGCAATGAGGATAATCCTTTGCCATCTACATCAATCTTCAATAGCAAAACAAATTTAGCACTAGAAAATATCCATCACAACAAACACAAACTCAAAACGCTTTGAACTCCAATAATGTGAAGGTTCCTCTCATCTCCCATATTTCACATTAATTCCTAAGATTAAGAACCATTAGAAATTAGTATAAAAATCACCACATTGTGCAACTTTTATATCGTTGAATGATTAAGCTGGGCTTAAGATTTTAAATACAAGATAATGGAAGACAATATTGAAACTAAGGACAAATCAAATTAAATGAAAAAACCAGACTAGAAAATTGAAAGACACAGGAAACACAAACCCAAACCCAAATTGCGCTACTTATGAGTCCATAGAAGAAGCAAATTCCCTGAAGAGATAGAGTCAAATAGTTTGGCCACACATTCAACTTTGATAGCTAGGAACAGGCATGAATACACAGATTCTCTTTCTAGTTTCCTCATTTATAACAAAATTGGAATGAAAACTATACACAATAGGACAGACAGGTATATTGATATCATAGAGAAAATTGGGTATCATCTTAGATTAAATCTGTCAAGTGGTTATTGAGAGCAAAGTAACATAAAGAAATAAACACGACTATACCTTCTCCAACGAAGCTAGTCGATCCAATGTATATGAATCTACCTGAAATGCTTCACCCATCTACATATAAAATAAAAATCCAATAAAAGTCCCACGTTTATAGTAGAAACAAAATGAGCTACCAACTAAGTGAATTCAACTGCCTTTTTGTAACCAAAAAAAGAAAAAAAGGAAAAAAACATCAGTTCAAGTGTTTACTTTTTCACTTTGCAATGCAAGCACCTTTACAGTTATCCTTATCTAAACTTACAAACTAGCAATATTTCATTGGGTGGTTGGCAATCCTTTAATACTGTAACACACTTCACATCATTCTTGGACAACCTTTTACTCATTTTTTCAGTAAAGAATTTTTAGTTGCATGCCGCCTCTAAAACCTCTGAATTCTTTAAATTCACACATCGCAAGCCCATTCTTCTTATGGCTTCATCACAATAAACCAAAAAGCTTAGAAATACAATTATCAAGCAGAAATAAAACTATCAAAAAAATTGTGGTAATAACTTACAAATTGCTTTTGGTTTTTATGTCTTCCCTGTCTTTCCCCTCGTTGCTTACTTCTACTGAGCTTGTTACTAGGTCCTTGGTGAGAGGAAAGACCTTCAATTCTTCCCTGTCTTCCCTCTCTGTTACTCCCATTGTGCTTGTCACTGGGCCCTTGGCTAGAGGAGGGACCTCTGATATCCGGATTAGATTTTTCAGTTATGGAATTTTGCACAAACAATCGTAGTTCGTTCAAATGAACCCCAAAATCAAAAGAAAGTGCCCGCAATGCATGTATTCCAACAATCTCACCGCGGGAATTGAAGAAAGGTGCGCCCATCACGTCATATTCATGAAAGCCCAAATGTATCATGCTTACCTGTATTAGAGATTCATCTACCTCATGACTGTTAACAGCGTTGAAATGACGTACAAAGGCACATGGTTGGCTACCACTTTCCTCCGGCAAATTTAACTCACGAAACCATCTTAATTCACGAGCAACAACTCCTCTGATGGAGGAAAAACAATACAATAAAGGATGGGTAATAAGCATGATTTCTGCACCTTGGCAGGGTGGGTCTTCAGCTAGATCAACATACCTAATGCTTTCACCCTGTGCCATCCTCAACTGCAATAGAGCAAGAGTCTGGGTATCATTCATGGCCACTAAATCTGCTCGCTCCCATGCGTTGGCATCCGGGTTGTGGCTGTAGAGATCGTAGTTGTAGTTTTGTCCTCTGTACAAACAAACCCAGTGGTCACGGCGGCTGTTGTCGGGGTGGGGGTGTATGACAGCAGCAGCTGTCGTAAGAATAAGACCCCTTCCGCTCACAATAACTCCTGCTCCAAATATTGGGCCTCTCTATCGTTGGAAAGATATATTCCGCACCGAAGTACGTATCGCGACCACTGTTTCAATCATTCTATCAAGAAGTTCTGCTCTTTGTTCTTTTTGGAGGTCTTCATTTACATTTCCATCCGGAAAGGAAAGCAACAACGCCATTTGAAAGCTGAAGGAGGAGGAGTGTGGAAAGAGTGGGGAAAGTCGTACTGTTGCGACTGAAAATTACTCTTTAAAGGAGGACACGACGATATAATGGTTAGGAAGCTATAAAAATAAAAAATAACTACGACAAGTTAACCTCTGCCCACATACAACAAGCAGTCAATCAATCATATAATGATCAGAAATCAGCAATCGACAATTTCAGCTATAATCGAATTGCAGTCCATCGTACCAGCTTAGATATTGATGATTATACAATGTGAAGCCTCATAAAATATTTCAGATTCTCTTCTTTGCTGAAAGAGCTCAATAGCGGCGAACATGAAGCTATTCTGACATTTTGGAGGTTAAAGAGCTTTTGTTCTAGGCTAAAAATAGAGTTAGAGAAAATTGACCCAAAATTAGACGCGTGATGACTTAGCCCGTGTAAACCCAACTGAAAAGCGATGACTCCCAAAGTGTGTGGTCTTTATATAGTGGTGAAACTGTTCGTAAGCGTGGTGGCAGAGAAGTCGAAGAAGCAGAGAGGGAGAGATTGATGTTCAACGAACCCAAAACGGATTCAAAAACCAATGCTTATGAAAATTATTAATTTTCCTCAAGAACAATTAAACAATTAGGCCCGGTTGGCAGGAAAGTAAAGTAAATTTGGAATATGATTCCTCGGAAAATGAATCTATAGAAAGTAAAGATATTCACATGTTTGGATTCTTATAAGAATTCTGATAAGAAAGTTGGGTGAATTCTTATTATAGTGTTTGGTATGCAACATTATTTCATGGAATGTAATCTAATTTTGACTTGTA
>JAOSBN010078332.1:0-12656 GCA_027563595.1 Erythroxylum suave | reverse complement strand
ATTATATTTATATTTCTTATTTTAATTTAATATTTAATATTTATAATTTTAAATTTATATGATTAATAATATTTTTTAATTATTTATACAACAATTCATAGTTTATTAAATCAATTTTTATAAGCCCAACTAAATAATTTTATTTCATCGTAATTATACATTTACAAATACACTTTAAAAAATTTAATACAATTATAAAAAAAATAAATGAATTACATATATCTAATCATATTAAACTGCAGGGGCATTTTTGTCATAGCCATTGTTTTCTTGTTTTGTCCACTGCAACCAAACACATTTCTGTCCTTCAGATGAAGACAATTTTTCTGTTATGTCCTTCATAACCAAACAGCTTACTGTCTTCAATTTTTGTTCTATTTCGTCTCCAAATTTATGTTCCGTTCCGTCTCTACCTATTAAAGACAGCAACCAAACGCAGCGAAAAGCATCATACTCCTCTTTTACTTTCCTTAAGAATAGATCTTCATGTACAGAAGAAAGGTAGAAGAAAAATAAATACTCAAAAATATGTTCCCTCTATTTCTAAAATATGAAAATTAGATTAAACTGACCAATTTGATCTAATTAAGTGGGAGCAGATGTGTTGTTCTTGAATGGCTGTGCCCACCGTGCCTGAATAAATCTCTGCCATTCGTTACAATAAGTTGGATGGATAGGATCTTAAGGACACAGTGGGGCGCAACAATTCGGAAACGGCAAATCTGTTCCCTAATTAAGTGCGGACTTAATTGATTGTTTGTTCGATTTTTCCTGTTGATGTTGTCAATAAAAATCAGTCGGTTAGATAAAAAAGTAACTAGTTTTTGAACCGTGAACAGCCACCTTACTAAGAAGAAGGAGAGCGAGAGCTGTTTAAGTGATAAGACCGGCCACTTTGTCCGGGGGTTTGAAATTTTGAATATTAGGGGATTTGATGAAAATGAAAATGGAAAACTGGGTGTGACTGTTTCTACTTTTATTTTTGGGTTTTTATTTTTATTTTTAATTTCAGAAAATATCTATTTATTTGAGTTTTTAGTTTTAATTTTTTTTCCAATTTTAAAAAATTATAAAAATCATAAAAAATTGTTTTTGTGTGCTGTTTCTGTTTTTCATAATCTAAATTACTATCATTTCAATATATATTATTTAATTATTAATAAAATTATGAATAATTTAATTCAAAATTATATATTTAACAAATTAAAATTAATTATCAATAAAATTATGAATAATTTAATTTTTATAATTAAATTATATGTAATTAAATTTTAATAATTATTAATAAGTATAATTAAATTTAAAATATGTAAATATTCAAATAAGATTTGATTTAATAATTTAAAAATATTTCAAATAAAATTTAATTAATTTATTTATTAGAATAACATAATTTATTAATAAATATTATATAAGAGATTAAATAAATTTATTTAATTTAAAATAATTTATTTTTAAGTTTTATCTAATATATAATTATTATCAGTGATACAAATATAAGTACGTCAATGTTAACAACTAAACAAGTTTTTGTTTTTATTTGAAAGAAAAACAGAAACTAGAAACTGAAAACGAAAATTAAAAATTGTAACATAAAAACAAATAAATGATTTCTTAGATAAAATAAAAAGAAAAAATAAAATCAAAAAAAGAGAAAGTAAGGGAGAAGAGAAGCATCTATTTTGATTTATTACGAAAGTGAGAGCAGCGTAATAGGTGTGTACGGTAGATAGCTTTTTAGCTATATTTTAATTTATTAAAGAGTATTAGTTGTTTAACTAACTCAAATAGTTAATACACTTAGTTCAGTTAACTCAACTAGTTATTTTTTGAAGAGTAACTTGAGAGTAGCTTTTCAACCAACCAACTAATAAAAATCTTATTAAAAAATAATTATGCTCTCAAACTTATTTCTAACCTATCTAAAATGTACAAGATTAATTGCAACTGTTATCTATAAATTCATCAAAACGTCTATATGATAATTCATCGAGTAAGTTTGCAGATAACTCAAGATATAAAACTAGAGATGAGATTTAGATTTTGTTGTTATTATTATTATTATATGTTATATATTTTTTATTAGAGTTATAAACTTAATTTTTGTAAAATTAAATATATAAAATCTAAATTATTATAAGAATATTTAACAAAATACTAAATTCATACCCTTATAATTTTTTTTTAAAGTCATATCCTCATAAATCATTTTACACATAAATAATTAATACTAAACAATTAATTTTACCAAACATCAAATGACGAACAGTTAATGCAATCTGCTGGTTAAAGAAGCTGATATAATCAACTATCAACTAACAACTAATAGAATTAACTAACAAATAATGCAATTAACTTATTGTTAAATAGAGCCAAATTTGGCATAGTCAAGATAAAGGGTAAGATCGAATATCGGTCAATGCATTCGATGACGAGGGCGGCATAAAGATGAATAAAAAAGGTGAAAATAGTTAGAAAGAAAGACATAAACGACGACGACTGATTAAGTGTTACTTTTAGTTATTCGGTCGTTTTGATCTTCGTGCTGTTTTAATGAACCTTTCAATTTTTTTCCCCTTCTTAATGTTTTGTTATGAAAATTTTTAAAACTTTTTTTTAACATTTTAAAAATTAAACTAGAAAGTTAAAAAAGTTTAACTAGTATTATACTATCATAAATTTTTTTAAATTAATTAAAATTTAAACATTTAAAATATAATTAAAAGAGGCTATTTTATTCATCAAAATTTAATTAACAAAGAATGTTAAAATAAAAATTAATTAATTAATATTATTTATAAAATTGATTAATTAATAAATTAATTTATTTTTAATAATAAGGGTTATTATTTATTAAAGTAAATTGAACTGGATTGAAAAGTTGATTAATTTAAAATTTTTATTTCTAATTTAAAATTTTTTATTTTATAATAGTTTAATACCGGTTGAACCTTTAAACCTTAAACCTTTTATTTAATCAGTTTGATTTCAGGTCAAATTTTTAAAACATTGATTATACCAATGTTTGGTATCAAATATTAAGAATGGTGATAAATTTTTTTTACTTATGTTTAATTATCATGTGATTGATTTTGTAAATAACTAATTAAATAATTTATATTATTACTAATTAATAAAAATTGAATTCAATAAATAAATAATAAAATTATTTTATTGATTCAATAAATTGTTAATTTTTAAATAATTTTGCATGATTTTTCTTATAAAAATAAAATTAAAAATAATAATGAACTTAATTAATTCAATGATTTCCCAAAAGATGATGTTCATGTTCATATTCAATAATAATTGATAAAATAAAAACAAATTTATAATGAAATTAAAAAAAATTAGAAACTAACGTAAAAAGATCTGTTGAGAAGCAACCAGGGAGGAAGAGTGAATAGAGAGTTTCAGTCGAGATGAAAGGCAAAGAAAAAGAAAAAAAGTTTTGTTTAATAGATACCAAGAAATATTCAATTTTTTTACTATTATTTAGTTGTTATATAATTTATTTTGTTCGTAATTAGTTAAACATGTTATAATTTATAAATAATAAATAAAATATCATATGATATCAGTGAAGCAAAATAAAATAATTATTAAATAAATTAATATAAAAGATAATTTTAATAACAATATTATAATAAGAATCAATAATATTTTTATCTTTTATTTAGGTTTTTTTTTACTATAAAGGAAAATATAACCAGAAAATAAACTCTACCTCATCCCTTGTAGATAGGACACATCTCATCTGTTCCGACGGATCCACAGCCTGAGAGCATGGAGTCCTCTATCAATACATGTAAACCAGGATAGTCTGACGCTGCCATAAAAGCCAGTTGATCAGCACAATGGTTTCCTTCGTGATACACATGTTGAAACTGCACAATCCAATTGTGATCCAATATCCTCCGAATATCCTGCACCAGCAAGTGATACTCAATCAAGCTATCATTAGAAGATGATAGGATATTAATAACCTCTAAAAAGTCTGCCTCAAGGATTAATCGGCTGACGCCTAAGTTCCATGCCAGCTAAAAGCCTTCCTTTACCCCTTGAAGCTTTGCGTATAAGGACGAGCAGCACTCTATATTATACACGAAACCACTACACCATTGTCTAGCGGCATCCCGAAGAAGCCCCCCAGTCATATCTCGCCACGTCCCTGGATGGACTGCACCATCAATATTCAATTTTATCCACCCTACCTGGAGTGGTTGCCAACGCACTCCGTGTTTTATCGGCAATCCTGGTAGAAGTAAAGGATTATTTAATATTCATTATGTCACTCCTATTATTGGGAATGCCAGTTGCATCCTCATTCATATCTCTATATTACTAGTAACCACATAAGACCTTAGGCAATTACTGCCACGTTTGTCTTATTTGTATGTTTTATTATTTTATGAACTATATGTTAATTTGGCATTAAATTTAATTGAGAGTTAATACGATGCTTAACATTACATTTTAATAATATAATTCAGTCTTTGTACTATTTTGGTCTTCAAATCAGTTTCACTATGTAAAATATAAATAATAAATGTCAATCCAATTCGTTCAATAAATTGTGACAAAAAAATATAAATAATAAATGTTTATAATGTAATATAGTGTAAAGTTATTTCTAATTTTACATTTCATTTTAAACCCTTCAATTTGAAAGTTTTTAATTTTTACTGTTTAGGTTGGAATAAGATTTAATATAGAATTTTTCTCTTCCATGTTATTTAATTATAAAACCTTCTTTTAAATGAAGGAATAATATTATATTATATTTCATTCTATTATAATCCTAAAAAAAATTATAATTTATAATTCAATTTTTTTGTAAATTAATTATAAAGTGCATAAATTAAAATAGAGGGTTATATAAGTAGATAAAGTTAATAGCTAAAGTTAATAGCTGTCCAAGCACATTCTCGTTGACCGAATCTGTAACTTTCTTTCTTACTTCCTCGTCGTTCACGCGGAACTCTCTCTATGAAGAGACTAGAAATCACTAGAGGATTCTTGTTCCTGTTTCTTTGATATTCTCGGTTAGGTTTTACGTGACAGATCTAAGTGAATGTTAAGCTGGTAAAAAGTAGTGACAGCTTCAAGTTGCGATCGGACTTGAATCGGACAGAAAAAGCACGGAGGCGACGAAGAGACAGGCGGTGACGGTTGAAGGCAGTTATTGTAGTGTTATCGTTGAGGTTCTGATTGTTACGCAGTAGAAGAGATCGGACGGTGTAAATGAGTGCTTCGAGGTCCATTAAGTGCGTGACGGTCGGCGATGGCGACGTCGGTAAAACTTGTTTGCTCATTTCCTACACAAGCAATACTTTCCCTACGGTACTACTCTCTCTTTCCTTCTTTTGTGACTGAACATTTTGCGTGATTTTTTCCAGTGCTTAGATGATTTATCAAGTGGTTATGTCGGGCGAAATTAGATTGAAACGGCGAAACTGTTGCGAGATGTTAAGTGTGACTTTTCGAATTTTAAAATTCAATTTGGTAGCGGTTCTTTTGGAATCTGATGTTGTAACTTTAATTGCCAAAAAACTAGGTACATACTTTAGTTGTGGGTTACTCATTCTCGATTTTGACGAGTTATGATTTTTCTCTCGCAGTTATGTTTTATTCAAGTTTTGCGGATTATTCAGAGAGAATTGGAAACGTCCTTTTTGGCTCGATTCAGTTACTTTTTTGCTTTTTGACTCCATACCTTGGGGTCTGACTTGATCTAAAACAGGATTATGTACCAGAGGTTTTTAAAAATTACGCCAACCGTTTTCCACGTTACATACACACACGTAAGAGTTATGTAAAGGTCTTACAAGATTCCAGGTTGATATTTTGAACATTGGAATGCTAGATGGTGGCGGTTTTTTCCTCTGGAATGTGGTTTGAAAACTTTGATTTGGCTAAGAGGCTGCACTTGTTCTGGTTGTGGATTGTTCATTCGTGATTTTCGTAGGAACTAAGAAGTAAGAACAATGCTTGTTAATGCTGTAATGATTTCTTTTTTTGCTTCTCTCGTTTGTCGTTTCTATCCTTCAGTAGATTACTAGATTGAATCTAGCACAAGAAAATTGTGTTGCTTGGGTTGATTTGTGATTTTCTTACTGCTTGACTCGCAATTGACTATGGGTTACTAACTTGATTATAAAAAAAAAAAAAACAGGTTTACGTACCGACCGTTTTTGAGAATTACAGCACAAGCGTGGTTGTGGATGGGAGTACTGTCAACTTAGGGTTATGGGATACTGCTGGTAATTAAAGCCAGTCTGAGCTTATTAATAACTTGATTCGTTTATCAGATGCGAAAGGCCTTCGTGCTTTTGAGCTTTAACTGAGCTTGCTATGACAGGTCAGGAGGACTACGACAGGCTAAGACCTTTGAGCTATCCATGTACAGACGTCTTCATTCTTGCTTTCTCTCTGATAAGCAAGGCCAGTTATGAAAATGTAGCCAAAAAGGTTACAAGTCATTGTCAGGATCTTACTTCTTTGAGATTTATAATTCATTTGATAAATAAAATGTTAATTCCACAAGCTGACTCATTAGTTGCTGGTTTTCTGTTTCAGTGGATTGCTGAATTGGCGCATTTTGCGCCTGGAGTTCCAGTAATTCTCGTTGGAACAAAACTTGGTACGTGTTTCTGTCTAGTTTCTCTTTTCCGAATACAATCCTTTGTCTCGAGCCCTTTTGCATTGTGATGGTTGAGACGTGGTTTAACTTTCTTGGCAAAGCCTCTAAAATTGGAAAGCTCACATACTTAGTGAACTAGTAGCTTTCATACATTTGCATGATATGGCAATCCAACTTTGTTCTCTAATCATGCCCAAGTCCTAGCAGATAACTAGACCGTAGATTACATTTTTTTTCTTTCCCTTTCCACCACCGTCGCAATCTGGTGTTTTAGCTAGCCAAACTTTGTTCAAACTGTAAACTGCCACTGTATTACTAGCTTGGGTTATCTACTTTCATTTGGTCCTGATCCAGCCTCGCACCCATTCTCTCCTTTATTAAGTCCTCTCTTTATGTTTTATCGTATTGAGGTCAACTATTTTACCATATAAAGTTGTCTATTTATCTCGGTCTTTTACCATTGTAGATCTGCGTGAGGATAAGCAGTTCTTTGTTGAGCATCCTGGTGCAGTCTCCATAAGCACTGCACAGGTAAATAGCTTCTCCGATGTTTACTAGCTTATAATGATACATTATTAAATTTAGAACGTAATGAAAAAGAACTGCAATGTAATGAAGATTACTTGTGATCTTTATGATCTTATTAAGTAACTCGGTTGTATTGGATTGACTTTCACCTAAAGGGCGAGGAACTGAGAAAGCTTATTGGGGCGGCTGCCTACGTTGAGTGCAGCTCAAAAACTCAGCAGGTAATGTATGCGTATTCTTTTGATCTCTGTGTTTGGGAATGTTGTGTCTGGCTCTACTACCAATGGATTTAACTCGTATATGTGCTGTAATTGCAGAATGTAAAGGCAGTTTTTGATGCCGCTATTAAGGCTACTCTTCGGCCCCGAAATAAAGTTATTCTTCCTCCCAGAAAACTAAAGATGAACATCAATGGGCTTTCTTCGGATGCATTGGATTGCTTCTTTAATGTCTGTCACTATTCTTGTGACCTGTAATCGAACCTTAAGTTCCTTGCATAGCATGCACATTTCATTTCCTTAGTGTCTAAATTTGCCCGGCAATAGGTACCCATGATATAATCCAAACAACTTCCTCCCATCCGGGCAATAGTACTTATACACCGTGTATATGTTGATATCTATATGTATTTCGTTAAAACTTTTTGAGTTATAAGATAAATATATATTATGCTTCAAAGACACTGGGGAGGAGGTTAAAAAGGTTTTATTAGAACTAACAAATTTATAATTTATCGTTGATTTATATTTTATACAATTTGTTTTATGTTGGTTGTCTTACACTATTCTGATTGAAATTACTGCCACGTTTGTCTTATTATTATTATTATTATATGTTTTATATTTTTTATTAAAGTTATAAACTTAATTTTTGTAGAATTGAATATCTAAAATCTAAATTACTATAAGAATGTTTAACAAAAATATTAAATTCATACCCTTATAAATTTTTTTAAAGTCATGTCCTCATAAGTAATTTTACACATAAACAATTAATACTAAATAATTAATTTTACTAAACATCAAATGACAAACAGTTAATGCAATTTGCTGGTCAAATAAACTGATATAATCAACTATCAACTAACAACTAATAGAATTAACTAACAAATAATGCAATCAACTGATTATTAAACAGAGTCAAATTTGACATAGTCAAAATAAAGGGTAAGATCTGAATATTGGTCAATGCATTCCATGACGAGAGCGGCGTGAAGAAGAATACAAAAAGGTGAAAATAGTTAAAAAGAAAGACTAAACGACGACGACTGATTAAGTGTTACTTTTAGTTATTTGGTCATTTTGATCTTAGTGCTGTTTTAATGAACCTTTCAATTTTTTTCCCCTTCTTAATATTTTGTTATGAAAATTTTTAAAACCTTTTTTTAACATTTTAAAAATTAAACTAGAAAGTTAAAAAAGTTTAACTAATATTATACTATCATAAATTTTTTAAAATTAATTAAAATTTAAACATTTAAAATATAATTAAAAGAGGCTATTTTATTCATCAAAATTTAATTAACAAAGAATGTTAAAATAAAAATTAATTAATTAATATTATTTATAAAATTGATTAATTAATAAATTAATTTATTTTTAATAATAAGGGTTATTATTTATTAAAGTAAATTGAACTGGACTGAAAAGTTGATTAATTTAAAAATTTTATTTCTTATTTAGTATTTTTAATTTTATAACGGTTTAATACCGATTGAACTTTTAAACCTTAAACTTTTTCTTTAATCAGTTCGATTTCAGGTTGGATTTTTAAAACATTGGATATACCAATGATTGGTATCAAATATTAAGAATGGCAATAAATTTTTTGGCTTTTGTTTAATTATTATGTGATTGATTTTGTAAATAACTAATTAAATAATTTATATTATTACTAATTAATAAAAATTGAATTCAATAAATAAATAATAAAATTATTCTATTGATTCAATAAATTATTAATTTTTAAACAATTTTGCATGATTTTTCTTATAAAAATAAAATTAAAAAATAATAATGAACTTAATTAATTCTATGATTTCCCAAAAGACGATGATCATGTTCATATTCAATAATAATTGAGAAAATAAAAAAAATTTATAATGAAAATAAAAAAAATTAGAAACTAACGTAAAAAGATCTATTGAGAAGCAACAAGGGAGGAAGAGTGAATACAGAGTTTCAGTCGAGATGAAAGGCAAAGAAAAAGAAAAAAAGTTTTGTTGAATAGATATCAAGAAATATTCAATTTTTTTACTATCATTTAGTTATTATATAATTTATTTTGTTCGTAATTAGTTAAACATGTTATAATTTATAAATAATAAATAAATATCCTATAATATCAATGAAGCAAAATAAATTAATTATTAAATAAATTAATATAAAAGATAAATTTAATAACAATATTATAATAAGAATCAATAATATTTTGATCTTTTATTTAGGTTTTTTTTTTTACTACGAAAGAAAATACAACCAGAAAATAAACTCTACACCATATCTCACAGATAGGAGATGCGCCTTGTCTGTCCCGACGGATCCACAGCCTGAGAGCAGGGGAGTCCTCTATCAGTACATGTAAACCAGGATAGTCTGACACCGCTATAGAAACCAGTTGATCAGCGCAATGATTTCCTTCGCGATACACATGTTAAAACTGCACAGTCTAATTGCGATCCAGCATCTTCCGAATATCCTGCACCAGCAAGTGAAACTCAGTCAAGCAACCATTAGAAGAGGATATGATATTAATGATCTCTAAAGAGTCTGCCTCAAGGATTAGCCGGCTGACGCCCAAGTTCCATACTAGCTGAAGGCCTTCCTTTACCCCTTGAAGCTTTGCGTATAAGGACGAGCAGCACTCTATATTATACACGAAGCCACCACACCATTGTCCAGCGGCATCAAGAAAGGAGCCCCCAGTCATACCTCACCCCGTCTCCAGATGAACTGCACAATCGGTATTCAATTTTATCCACCCTACCTGCAGTGGTTGCTAACGCACTCCGTGCCTTATTGGCAATCCCGGTAGAAGTAAAGGATTATTTAATACTCATTATGTCACTCCTGTTATCGGGAATGCCAGTTGCATCCTCATTCATATCTCTGTATTACCAGTAACCACGTAAGACCTTAGGCAATTGGTCGGTCTCATCTCAATTTAAATTTTGATTAAATTTCAATTTGTTATAATTATTTTTAAAAACTTGCACCTTCTTATGCAAATTAATAGTATATAAATTTTAAAAATAAATTTTGATTAAATTTAGATTTGTTATAATTATTTTTAAAAACTTGCGTATCCTTTTGCAAATTTATATAATACAATATTAATTTGCATAAGGAGATGCAAGTTATTTAAATTATCAAATTAATTCTCAAAACTTAAATTCAAATATTAGATTAATTAAATTATTTATCGAAGTAGAATTTGTATCAGGAGTCATTCCTATTTGTATCTGCAAATTTATTTATTTAATGGATATGATATTATTAGATCTTCATTTAAAGTTCAATTATTTTATTTCTAACTATTTAAAATAATACTATTTTTGAATTTAATATTTAAATTATCAAACTAAGTTTTAAATTGATATCTCAAATTCAAAATTAAACTATGCACCTAATTCACGACTTAATTCAAAATCAATAATTTAATCAAATTTCGATTTGCGATAGTTTAATTAGTATTAAGACATTGTGTGCAATTTAAATTTGATTAAATTATTAATTTCAAATTAAGTAGTGAATTGGGTGTTTAGTTTAATTAGTAGTAGGTCATCATGTGCAATTAAATAAAAAATTGATTAAACTATTGATTTTAAATTAAGTCGTGAATTAGGTGCATGATTTAATTAGTATTAAGTCAACGTGTGTGAATTGCGTGCATGGTTTAATTAATATTAAGTCACCATGTGTGAATTGGGTGCATAGTTTAATTAGTATTGGGTCACCGTGTATTAGGCATCATTAAATTATGCACCCAATTTACGACTTAATTCAAAATCAATAATTTAATCAAGTTTCAATTTGCGTGCAATTCAAAATTAAACTATGTACTTAATTAACGACTTAATTCAAAATCAATAATTTAATCGAATTTCGATTTGCGCGCAATTCCTAACTGTACACACTGACCTAATGCTAATGCTAATAAATATTTTTTGTGTGGAATTTTTAAATTGATCTAATGTTATGTTTTTGTTGGATATAAAATTTATAATGAAATAAAATAAAATGAAATGATTTATAATGAAATAAAATATAAATAAATATAATGTTAGAAGATTGTTATTTAGAAATAGTAGAAAAATTTATAATATAATATAATAAAAGATTATTTAAATGAAGGGTTTATATCGTAATATCGTATAAAATTATTTATTATTTTCTATTTCATTATAAACATTTTAAATTAAAATTTTTTTATTTTTACTGTTTAAGATTAAATTAAATATAATATAAAAATTTATTTTTTATTTCGTTATATTATAAAACTTTTTTTTTGGCTTCCCACGAGGTGTTCTAGGCGGGTCCTAACTATGAGAAGGCACCTTTAAGCCACCCATATTCAGACTAATTCTCGTTCGAGCCGGATAGGTCCCTTGCAAGAGGCAAAGATCTGATCCTAAGTTTTAAACGACTGCATACATGAGGGGGAATCGAACCCGCGACCTCACTTAAGCTTGGGGTTTAAAACTTGGGGTTTAAAACTTTCTTTAAAACGACGGAATACAGTCCATTTCATCGTAGAAGTCCCAACTAAACGTATCCTAAGGTAATTACAATTATAATTTAATTTTTTTACTAAATTAATTATAAAATCATAAAATGCATAAATTACAATAGAGCGTAGCAGTCGAAAAGATGTAGGTCAGTTCCGTCCAAACACATTGTCGTTGACAGAATCTGTAGCGCTCTTTCTTACTTTCACATCGTTCAGCCGGAACTGTCTCTTTCTCTCGCTATGAAGAGACTAGAAATCACTAGAAGGTCCTTGTTCGTGTTTCTTTGATATTCTTGGTCTCTTAGGTTTTACGTGACAGATCTAAGTGAATGTTGAGCTGGTAATAAGTAGCGACAGTTTCAAGTTGCGATCGGACTTGAATCGGAGAGAAAAAGCGCGGAGGCGACGAAAAGAGAGGCGGTGACGGTTGAAGGCAGTCATTGTGGTGTTATCGTTGAGGTTCTGTTTGTTACGTTGGAGAAGAGATCGGACGGTGTAAATGGGTGCTTCGACGCTTATTAAGTGCGTGACGGTAGGCGATGGCGACGTTGGTAAAACTTGTTTGCTCATTTCCTACACAAGCAATGCTTTCCCTACGGTACTACTCTCTCTTTCCTTCATTTGTGACCGAACATTTTACGTGATTTTCTCCAGTGCTTAGATGATTTATCGAGTGGCTAGGGTCGCGAAATTAGATTGAAACGTTGAAACTGTTGCGACATGTTAAGTGTGACTTTTCGAATTTTAAAATTCAAAT
>JAOSBN010078321.1:0-12657 GCA_027563595.1 Erythroxylum suave | reverse complement strand
AAACCTTGAATAAGAGCAAAGAATGTTGGTATACTTGTTATTGAAGAAGAGCAAAAAATGCTAGTTGATTCGTTGATGATCTATCAAAATCACACCAACACCAAACACAAGACGAACCAATATCAACTGCAAAAATAGGTACCTGCAAAATAGATTGTGAAAATAAACTTAAGAAACTAAAAATTTTGGTAGTTATTTGTTAGAAATTTCAGCAGAGTTTTCTTACAAAGGGAAGAAGCACAGAAGCCTTCGGTGTTCTTCCCTTAAATAGGCAAATGAAGCCTTTGGAAAGGCTTCATTTCTAACATTATTGCTGGCTCTCGCAGTAAGCACTGGCCCTCGCAAGTGCTGGCTTTAGGCTGCAAAGCCAGACCTCACCCTGCCAACCTCGTTGGCGGGGTGGTCAGGTGCTGGCAGGCGGGGTGGGTTACCACCCCACCATTCCCACTGGCAGGGTGCGCAGAGGTGGCGAGAAAGCGGGGTGATCCACGTGGCTCACCCCGCCAACGAGAATGGTGGGTTGGGTTACACCCCGCCAACCGGATTAGCGGGGTGTCCTACCTCTAGCACACTCTCCAAACTCTCCCCTATTTTACGGATGAAAAAAAAAATACTCATAAATTAAGAATTTTGCCAAATTAGTGACATGAACTTTGAGCTGAAGTAGTCCTAAGCAAAAACATGCATCAAGGATCGCCGCAATGGAAAAGAACTTGAATCCGAGTTCTTGGCCCACTCGGCTTTTGGTTCACCAAAGATTGGTTAAAAATTTTAAAAAACCATTCTCTGCTTCGATTCGCTAGAATCAGTAATCTCAAAGTCACATACTTTGTCGCATGAAAAGGATTTTTATGCATTTGCATGCACAATTAACAAGATAATCAAAAAGCAAGCTGGAAAATGACTATATTCGGAAAACTTACGGAGTGTTAGGAAATAATGATGAATTGAATTCCTATTCATATGTTGGAATGCTAAAAAAAAAGTTGAATTGAATCTCATTTCAATAACCTAATTGAATCTATTTTTTTGGTAGATTTAATTTATATTTCAAATAATCTGATTTAATGCGTGAATAAAAAATTAATTTTTTTCAAAACGAAGGGAAGTCGTAAACGAAAATGTTAGAATTTTTACGGGAACCAAACAGATTGTTGGGCCTAACGAAGCAGTAGAAACTTTCAAGTGTTAAAAAGGATAATCTGCACTCTACTTTGAAGAAGTGGTCTCAGCCACCAGTTCGAGCCCACTCGAAGTAAAGCTCTGGACTGACCTTCTTGAACAGTTCTTCATTGAGTCAAATCCAGTCTTAGGCATGTTCAGTTGAATGTTAATTAGTATAATAAAACGAAAAAATTAATAATTAAATGAAATGTAATATATTGAAAAGTTATTTAAAAGAAATAGAAGGATTCATAATATAATGTAGTAAAATATTGTTTGGAAGATGGATAGAATAGAATATAATGCGTAATAAATGACTATTATAATCCTGATGTTAAAATGGTTATTGCAAAAAGTTTAACGTTATGATTTTAAAACAAAAATCATGTCTAATTAAAAAGTCACAGTTCATAACAAATAATTTTTTATATAATTTATATTTTAAAATAATAAAAATGTTATCATTTGATTATTAATTATATACAATTTATTGTTAATTATATAAAAATAATATTATTAATTATTTAATAAATTTTATTTCATTATATGTACTTTATATTTAAAAATTATTTATTTTTATCTTTATTTATATAAAAAATATATACAAACAATCAGAGTACATAAAGAGGCGGCTGCATGAAAGAAAAAGTGCTGCAAAGAATAGAGCCATGGATTCAAAGGGAGCTCCATGCCATCCTTGAGGACCCTGATCCTTCTGTTATTGTTCTTGTGGCTTCCTCACTTTATATTGCTAACATTGAAGGACCATCCGGAAATTTTCTGGCACCTTTGCACCGTTCCTGCATAAGTGGACTAACACTTTTTGGCACGAGTTGAGGTATACATCATTGAAATGCACTCCTTTAGCATCTCCTTTTCAATTTTGACCCTGAGGTGTAAAACTAAGAAAATAATAGCTTGTCGTTGAGAGTATGTCTACTAATTAATTACAATAATTTAAATGATGATATGTGGTCTTCGTGAGCTTTAAAATATAGATGAAACCGAAAATAGAAGGAATCACATACAAATATATATGTACAGTAAATATTTGCTTCACCTGTACAGTATTTAGGCTCCCGTCAGTATTAGTCAGTAACTCTGCTTACTGTTCCTTCTCCTATTTTTGTGGGAGGTAGGTTGCACTCAGGTTCCTCTCAATTGTAAAATTTTGAATCTTGGCAACCCTTGGAAAGACAGCTACATAGATGAGAGCTGTTAATTTTTGATTTGGGGCTCTCGTGCATTCAGAGATATGCTTTTCTAGCAGCCAGTCAGCTATCCTTTATGCAATCACTGTATCAAACAGAGAGCAGTAATTATATTTGAAAAACTGAAGGGGTTAATTATTTCCCAAATTTTTCGCAAACTTATTTACTGTCAATAAAATAAAACAAGCGAAATTAAAATAATAAAGAAACCAGAAATTTGATAACGCAGTTCGGCACCTTTACCTACGTCTGCGGCGCCCTCACCCAGCTTAATCACTTTCACAAAAGTACAATAGAATTATTCAAGGCTTTACTGAGCCGACACCACTCAACCCTTGACATTATCACTCAATCCTTGACACTATCACTCAACCTCACTTCCCGTGAAAGAATTTCACACCCAATAGTACGACCGACTCGTACTAACCTCGTCAGAGGATTTTTCTAACTACTTTCACTCAAAAACAATAATCAATAAAATAGTTCAAGTATTTAATCAACTGAAAATTAAATAACAAAAATATTTAAGACAAAGAAGACTTTCTTTTGAATTTGTCTTCTCAAAATAACTTACCTGAAACTCTATACCATAACTTGCTCTTTCTTCGCAAAAAATAAATCAGCACTGCCACGGCTCATCAACAACATGCAGAGTCACTTCAGTTCACTCACAATAAGAATAACATGTGCTTAATGCAATTGCCGCACTGCCCACACATTGAACTTTTTGGTTGCCACACAACCCACACACTGAACTCTGGGCACACAACTCTTGCTCTCAAATAAACTCAACTGTAGCTCACACCACAAAAGACACGATGTTCACTGTGGAGATTCAAGACCACTAAACCTTTACCCAACACTCACACAATCACTATTGCCACACCCTTACATACTACGTTTTCCAATGATCATTTAATGCACACTTATGGACAATTAATTTACTTCCATCACCAAACTATGGGACACATGCACTCACCCACCAAAAAACGAGCCGTCGGTTTTTTCTCTAGTTTGGCCTTTTCATACACGCTGAAAGACAACCTTTGTTTCTTTTTGGAAAACACTCGAATCACAATTAAAAATACCATAATGCCCTTGACTTCTTCATCCATGTCCATATCCATTTAATTCAAAATAGAATTTCTTCAATATTCTTCAACAAATACACATCTATCTAAGATAGAATTCTATTCTATCTAAAACATTATCCAACTTTTGAATCCAAGATAATAAAAAATCTGATAAGTTCAATTTATAAACATATGCCAAAATAAAATAAATAGAACTTATATCTAACAATATTGCATTATATAATGGTTTGCTCTAAATTGGTAAACGAGCCGCATGAACGTGTCTCAGTCGTAATCCTACTAATGTATTTACACTTTTGGAGGCATCAAACAGTTTTGAGTCCTTTATTTGCTCTAACTTGGTAAATGAGTCTACTAATGCATTTACAATTTTGGAGGGATAAAACAATTGAGTCCTTTATTAGCTCTAAATTGATAAATGAGTTGCATGAACTTGTCTTAGTCGTAATCCTACTATTGCATTTACACTTTTGGAGACGTAATGAAAAGAAATGGTTTTTAGATGTTTTGCAGAGAGTTCACTGGTAATGGAGGCGTATGATGAGGTGGTTGAATATGTGCAGTTGGGATAGAGTGCGAATTATGAGACATATGAATGTATCTTCTCTTGGCATAAACATCGGGGTGGGAGCTCCAGGAATCAGGGCCGCAAGTGAATGTTCGTGTTATTAAAATGGATGGAGTGATATCCTTGAAAATGTTACGAGTATAGCTCAATTGCACAAGTAATTTTGAGGGATTCAGGCTAAAGGTACCTTCATCCACAATGTTGAAGAAGGGAGAACTCTGAATAGCTAAACGGAGATGTTTTTGAAGGAGCTGGAGAGGATCGCTAAACAGGAGAGAAATTCTGATTCAGGCAGCATCAATGCTGATGCATCCGTCACTGTTTGAAGGTTTAAGAATAAGATATCTTTTTCAGTGCATGGGCAAAAAGTTCTTCCGATTGATGAGCCATCTGGAAATTTCGTCAAATCTCTAGCACCTCTGTTGTTCTGTCAATCATTTTCTTGCATATTTGTCCTACGAATAAGAAGCTGTTATGTAAGTAACAGGAAAGCTATCTAAGAAATTTAATGAAGGGAAAGATATCAAACACTATAAAGCCAATGCATTCATTCCACATCAGGATTGATCAATTACAGTGTAGCATATTCTCTTTATGTGTATATGATAGACACACAGCAAGAGACCTATTCATCAAGTAAAACCAAAGTTAAGAAACCAGTGTGGTTAGTACAAGACTATTCTTCTTCTGATTCTTCCTCTGCAAAAACCAAAGAAACCAGCTTGGTTAGTACAAGGCTATTCTTCTTCTGATTCTTCCTCTTCTTGAAGAAGATTTTCTCTACTACGCACGTCTACAAGCATGCTGGAAACTGTTCCACATTGCTTACAACTAAGCAGATCAGTAAGTGTAATCCTTAGGGGATCGACTGGCTTCACCATATCCCAAATTTCATCTCTTACATCCCCAATGCACAATTCGTAATTTCCACCCTCAATACATTTTTGGTGCACATCTCTGTTCCAAAAAGAAAAGAGAGAGAAAATTGTGTCAGATACCCAAAGCTTGCAAAATTCAAACACTTGTAAAACCACTCTCAAGATTCCTATGTTTGTTATTATCTAAAACAAACATTCAGCTTATTTGAGCAGAGGCAGTTAGAGAGTCACTCCCAGGATTCATATGCCTGCTATAAAATTCTAGTCTTCATCTCTATTTCAGTTAGAGTTGAGTTTATTTTAGGGTTCATGTCTCTGAAGATTCTGAGAGTTGTAGAACTTGCTTAACTACTACAAGCAGGAGACTACAGAGCTTTATTTAGGAAGACTGAATCAGGAAGCATCTCAACTTTTTGATGCTCCCCTTCTTAGCTTCCACTTGAAGTTTTAAGAAGTAGACGAAGAAAGAAAAACTATGACACGTGCCTGAAAAGAGAGTGGATATCAGCTGTGGTAAGAAATCCTCTTCCATGAAGATCAAGACATTTAAATAAATATGTCAACCCTTCTGGAGTCTCCTTGTTTTCTAGGGCAAGAACAAAGTCCAGGAAACTCTCAAAGTCCATCTCCCGAGCATTTCCTCCCCCAGTCTTTCCACGGCGGACATGCTCATCGAATGCTAATTTGAAAGCATAAAAATGAAAAGAGACTACTAAAACAACAACACAGAATTGAAGGTAAGGTGTCTCCATATACTGTAAGAAAGCCAAAACAAGCATTCAAAAAAAGCATAACAGCATAGTGCCAGTGTCCACCCTTAATGATGGTCATGAACCTATTTTCAGAATAAGAAAAATTCAATTAGCCATGTTTAACCGGGCAATAACTGCAAAAGGCAGTGGCACCATAACAGGAACAGATGGCCAATTGAAGCACTGCACCAATAAGACACCATAACCACACATGGCAAATGAGGATGCACTTAGTTTGTAATTTCTAAGGACAATCTCCTACCGTGGCCCGTGGGTGGACAAATAGTATTAACATGTTGAAAAAAGTCCATATGCGGCAATCTAAACAAAGCATTCAAAGAAGCCTGTCAATTTCACATAATGTGAAACACCATAGTGATATGATCTAGTTTGAATCTCAGAAGCAACTGCGATGACCTAATTTTCATCAAAGCTGGATCAGTTACTGGTTACACCAACGAAACAGAGATGTAAGCATCAATTAGGCTGAAATTTCCATTGACATTGTAGAAATATTACACTACAAGAAAATAAGGGAAATTGTTCAAAAATTGAAAAAAAACCATCAATTTTGAAAAACCCACAATTCAGAGAAATTACAGTTTACCGTAAAAGAAATTAGACCAATTGATGCTGGATACCGATGGAATCTGGTCTTTTAGGCATGGAGGAGTTCACTTGAGATGATGATTTTACCTGAGGCCCACTGGAGAAGGAGGAGAATCACTAGAGACAAGAGGGAAAATATAATGCCAAGGAGATGCTCCAGGAGACGTCAACTGATGCACAAAGAAGAGAAGAAGAAATGAGCGAAGATGGATACTAATAAAGTGTTACAAGAGAGTGGTCGCATCATGAAAATGTATTTAGATTTCCAGACGAGACCTTGTTTGTTTTTATTCTAACAAACGATGGATAACGTGTCAGCGAATCTGTGCCAGTACATACCCTGCAATCCTAAGCGTCTCACGGGTGACCAAGTCCTCCAGCTCTTCTTCTGCTTCCCTCTCCGCCAACTCAGCCGCCAATAAACATCACGAGAAGAAGTGGTAGAACACGGACAACGAAAGAGAAGTCTGGAAATGATAGTCCTGGGGACTTCAATAAATGAGTACGGAGGCATTAAGAAAAATTGTCCGAATATATATTAGATGACATATTTATTAGTTTAAGTTTTATTATAAATTTATTGGATTAGCGATTTTTTGTTTTTACTGTTTAAGATAAAATAGAATGAAATATAAAACACTCCGCTTCTATTTCATTCTGTTTTATTTTATTATAAAATCTTTAACTAAATGATAAAATTGTGTTGCGTTTCATCTTATTCTATTAGTAACATCTCAATCAAACAGAACCTTAGAGTTGACAATCATAACTATTTCAACCTAGTCTAAAGTAAATTGGCACCGAGTCTCAAGTTTGGCCTAAGACTGGGTTAAGGTTCGAGCTGCTTAGGCCGACCTAACCGAGACCTAATAACTATAAGAAAATTGAAGTTAATTTTGCCAAAAGAATTAGGTTGGACTAAGCATAGTAGGGTTTGGGCTGCCTGGGTTAAATTGGGCTAGGCTACCTCATGTTCAATTAGGCTCCAAACAGAGTCTGGGCTCAGATAAATGGTCCATTATCACCCTTATCCAGTTTAAATATGTTTAAATCGATTCAAAATTAACGTAGTTTGTCTTAGCTTAACAAAAACTATTTTATTTTAGCATAACTTAATAAAATAGGGTTGTATTACTTACTAGCTAAATCTGCATCATTTCATAAAATTCTATTAAAATAATGTCAGTTTATTCAAATTAATTTGAAATATTTAAATTGGGTGAAACTAATCATTTACTGTAACTTCGACCTACATTCAATTTACTCGAGTTTGGCATATATTTTGGCCAAAATGTATTGTAAACTTTTTTGCGACAAAATTCATAATAAACTTGAATGTTTTAAAATGTTAAATTTGAATTTTAATATTTTTAAAATATTCAAAATAGGCCTTAATTAGATGAAAATTTTAATAGCTCATTTCCCCAAGAATGCACACTCGGGCAAATATATTCTTCCAAAACCTCCTCTAGAAACGAGGATGTTTATTCACCGGAACAAACAAGGCCAATTATATCGCAAGGGCCTGAACTGAATTATCTATTTTTTTTTATTTTTCATTCCGTTGTATACAAAAAAGAATGTATAACAGTGAGTCCCACCATTGTATAATAAGTGAGAGCTACTATTTGAAAATGTATAATAGTAAGTCTTATTAAAACGTGACAATAAAATCTACTTTTTGATAATTAAAAATTTAATTATGTATAGCAAGTCTCACTTTCCAATTTTCTGGTACCGATACGGGCATCTTATCAATTTACGGAAATTAATTAACAGAAAATTAATTTCTTCAAAATTTTCGAACATTTAAAATTTGCTTTAGATATTTTGAAAACGTTACGGTGCAATTTAAATTATTTAAAACTTTAGAATTTAATTTATATTTGATTATTAACGTTGAGGCTTGATAAAACATTTTCTACCTCGGATGTAGACACAGGAACGATTTGATCTCTGCATGTATCAGCACCCCAAGATATATACTACTTGCTAAACATTGGATGATCACACACGAAGATGAGAACACCGAATTAAACCAATTCATCAATTTATCCGTAAAAATTTTAAAATGATTGACTTTTTGAATTTATTTTTAATTTCTTGGTTCAGTTTGCTCTACTAAACTTTATTATTAAAAATTAACTAGTTTATTAATTAATTAATCAGTTTTGTAAATTAATTAATTTTATAAATTAAATAATTTTTATTTAACAATTTTTAATTAATTTTTAAATTTTTAAATAATTACGGACAATTTGTCATTTATATTTTAAATTTTAAATTTTATTCAATCTTTAACTAATTTTATAATTATTTAATACCGATTGAATTTTTTAATCCTTAAATATTTTATCTTATCAGTTTAACTCCTGATCCGGTTTTTAAAATATTATTTTTAAAATTCACCTCTAAATTCAACTTAAAATTCAAACTTCTTTAATATATAAAATCAATGTAATTTTTATATTAATGAATAATTAACTTTAAATCTATCAAAAACAATTTCAAATATACTTTTGATCAATCAAGCCCAACTTCGAATCAAATATTTTAAATCAATCGAATTTTGGACTATAGCTTAGATGAAAATTCTCAAATCAAAATTGAGTTAGACAAAATTTAAATTCAACCAGAGTCCCAATATATAAAAATTATTTTTAGAAATAACACATTTAATTAGGAATAGAGTTTTATATTCTTATAGCCCAAGTTTCGATCGAGTTTGGAAATAATTGTTTTGTTTTAGAATAACTTAATAATATAGGATTGTGGTACTCACATTATTTTACAAAATTATATTATAATGACATTATTTTATTTAGGGTTGATTGCAAAAAAAATTATCAAACTTTTATCAATTTTGTGATTATAGCTTAAATTTTTAAAAATAATAATTAAATGTTCAAACATTTAATTTTTTAGTTCTAACACGATGTTAGTATTTCCGTTAACTTTGTTAAGGTGACTTATCACATGTTCTCAAACCAAACAATTAATGCATATTAGCTAAAATTAACCCAACCAATGAAAATTGGAGAGATTAAATAGTGTAAACTGATTTAGGGATTTCATTTTTTCTGAAATGATGTCATTTTAGTTAGGTGATTAGACGGAGCCGTTTTATTAATTTTTATTAGTTATGTTAATTTTTGTTGACGTATATTAATAGTTAGAGTTTTTGAAACACGTGGTAAGCCATGTCAATAAAGTTAACATAGATACTAATGTCAAGTTAAAATCGGAAAAAAATTGAAAGTTTAAGTATTTAATTGCCACTTTTTAAAGTTCGAGTTATAATTACAAAATTGACGAAAGTTTGAAAAAAATTTTAACTAGCACTTTTATTTAAATTAATTTAAACATCTAAATTAGGCCAAACCAACTATTCAGTCTAAGTTTGGCCTAAAATCCAATTTTTTCTAGTTTCAAGAGATGAGATTTTCTGTCTAACGTTACTCTATCTAGTTAATAAAACATCGTCGTTTCTACTTAAATTTTAAGTGACCCAGTCACTTAAATATAATTGTCACGCCTGTGACATAAGTGTAACGATGGCACAAGTCACAAGCGTGACACTTAAGTTACTCTCGTGAGTTTTTTTTTATCATTTTAATTTTAATCATGCTATTATTATTTAAATAAAAGTAAAATTTTAATTTTAATTATGTTAATTATGTTACTATTAATTTTATAAACATTAAAATTAAAATTAAAATGATAAAAAGTGACAAATTTTTTCATTTTTTGTTTTTATTATTTTAAATTTAATTTTTAAGTAAAATTAAAATTAAAATGATAAAAAACAAAATTTGTGGGGCCTGACACTTAAGTTATGCCTATGACAAAATTTTCTTTTTTTATTTTTAATTTTTAAATAAAAAATTTAAATTTTAAAAATTGATTAATTTATTAAAATTTTTAATTAATTTATAAATTATAAAATATTAAATTAAATAAAATTGCTACGTTGTTATTATTATTATTATATTAGCACGCATACATATTAATGCAATATTAAACATTTTGTATATTTATGATAAAGTTTTTTTTTAGAGAATGCTTGTTAAATGTGAATAAATTAAGGTGTTATTTTTATGGATAAAGACGATGTATTTGAGTATAGATTACTGATCAGATCTGATGCAAAGAACATTTAACTTCATCATTGTAGGCAGCAATCAAGGTCAAGACACTGGAGTTTCACCCTGATCAGAACCAAGGCAGTAAAGGTTGGATGTTGTTTGCTGCTTCTAATCAGATCTATCTTCTTACGAAGCAATTAACGAGAAAGAAAGGATATGAGATCTTCCGATTAATATGATTGGCTCCTGCAGGATTACACCGGATAGGGTTTAGTTTTTCCCTAAATCTTTATCTTGTATTATGATTTGACATTGTATGCAAGCTGTAGGTGAGGCTGATTGACGTGCTTGCTCTATATTAAGCCGACAGTTTCACATGGCGAAGTGTACGACATGACATGATAGTCATGGTATGCGAAGTGTACGACTTCATCGTCGCAGGCAGCATTAAGATAACAGATTCACCTGAATATGTAGATAAGATTAATTAATTCAGGATTATAATACTATAATAGACACAGAAGACTTTATCTGGCATTCAGGCAAGGCATTGGAGTTTCACCCCGACCAGAACCAAGATAGTAAAGGTTGAACCAGCTAATATGGTTGGATGCTACCGGATTATATTGGATTGAGTTTAGTTTTTGGCTAAATCTTTTTCTTGTATTATGGTTTTACCTTTTGCAGATTATTGATAAGTCGCCAATGATTGAGGAACAAGTTCTCGCCTAAGTATGATGCACATATCTTTGATGAAATTTAGCTGAATAAGACATAAACTTGTAAACTTTATTTACATCATAATCTATCGGTTAAATTATGATGTAAATTTTATTTACATCATAATCTAAAATTAGCTATAAGATATTTTGTTATGTAAAAGAAAGATCCAATTATAATTAAGATTAAAATGTTATTAATAAATTGCTAGACTTTTTTTTTACTTTTATTTGTTTTAAAAACCTTAATTCATTTCTTGTCAAAAATTATATAAATTAAAAATGTTATATATTAATTAAAAATTTAATACTTAATTAAAATTAAAAAATTAAATATATTAAAATTTACATATGTATTTTTTGGGTCCTTATTTGCAAGCTGGAAGTGAGGCTCATTGGCATGCTTCCTTCCTACAAAGTTGATGTGTTTGTTTAATGTTGACTACTCTCATTATTAAAAGGGGCAAAATTTTGGATTTAGATTCTCTGTTCCACTAATCCTGCGCGGATTCTGTACCGTAACTAATATGTCAACGTTTTAATTAAAAAGAACCATTGACTTTCACGTCGAGCAGCAACAATGAATTTATCTTCTTTTGAATCGGCTTCCTAATTTATATTTTAACAAATATTAATTATTATTATTATAATGATGTTATTATTCTTATTATTATTAATTTCCTATTTGAGTATATATAATAATTATTAATAAATTTATTTATTATTATTATTATGATTATTTGATTTCTTATTATTTATATTTTTATTAATCTTATTATTATTATTATTAATTTTCTAGTTACTATTAAGAATAATATTATAATTATTTATTATAATAATAATTATTATTCAATTTGTTATTTTTGACAAATTTATTTTTTTAATTTTTTATTATTAAATTTTATTAATTTTGTTTATTATTATTAAATAGCTTACTTAATATATATATAGAAAAAGTCACGGTTGTGAGAAACAAAAGTCACACCCGTGACTTTTGAACCAGTGGACCAATCCAGTTTAAAATTTGATTTCTTAGTGAAAGGAGGTTTTGAGTTAAAGGATATGTTTAGGGTAATGTAGAGATGTGAGAAAAAAATAAAAAAATGAAAGAAATGCAAGAATAAAAATACAGAAAAATGGACATGCAATATTACGTACGTGAATTTTTGGTTTTGAATGTTTATGTTTAATCTTAAGTTTTAATCTGCTTATGAGTTTGTTCAGCTATTTGGAAGTTGAAAATGGGGTTAGCATAATTTATAGATGTAGTTATATGTGAAAGAAAGAAAGAAGAAAAAAATTGTAGTTCGGAAGAAAGAAGAAAAAAAATTGTAATTCGGAAGAAGAAGAAGAAGAGGAAGAAGAAGAAGAAGAAGAAGAAGAAGAAGAGTAGTAGGTCATGGGTTAAACAAGGAAGTTGCGATCACGATACGTCGCGATTGCGACTTTGCTGATTGGGTAAGTGAGTCACGATTGCGACAGTGCACGATCGTGATTGTAGTCTAGGCTCACTCCGATCCCATCTATCACTGCTTTGCCACCTGTGTGAATGCAGAAGTGATCAACTCCAGTTTTGA
>JAOSBN010078310.1:0-12657 GCA_027563595.1 Erythroxylum suave | reverse complement strand
TAACAACAATAAAGTAAGACCATCTAGGTCTACTCACAGTACACTCTAGCTTAGCAAATGCTTCTTAGATCTGGACACGTTTGAATGTGCATTTTGCCTTATTTGCAGCTCCAAAATTTGACAGGGAGGCTCGATTTGTCTTGGAATAGAAGAAAGAAACATACAAATAGAAATAGACAGACAGAGAGGCAAGGTTTAGCTTTAGTGGATACTTTATGAAAGAAGTTTTCTAGCAAACCCCAGACAAGGATAGTATCTTGCCTTTTGTAGGCAAAAGAAATATCTGGACCACCTGAGACACCTGTCCAATTCTTATCCACTTATTCCCTTCCCTTTGTCCACAATTCACTTAAGTATCACTTACACTCACCTGAGACACCTGTCCAATCCTTATCCACTTATCCACTTCCCTTTGTCCACAATTCACTTAAGTATCACTTACACTTTATTTTCTTAAGCATTCATTACCATTGTATTCACTTGTCACAACTTCTTATTCACTTTTAGATTTTCCCATAGCACATCTCTTCAGGTCAATTTTTCATTCTCTTTTTAACCCCGACACTCAAGTCACTTTCTGTTGTTCTCTTCTAGGAACATAATCTTCTAGGAACATAATCTTCTAATCTTCTAAGTCTATCTCAGGACCAATGCCCTAACTTTCATTAGAGATGATGGAATAAGATCATCTCAAGACGATTTCAAAGAGGGCTTCGAGACTCACAACTATCATGAAGAAGTCAAAGGCAGATTCTATCATCTGAAGGTTCAAAAATGGACCAGACGATAAGTAATGAATAGTGTACCGAAGAAGAGTCTCGGTTACTTTGGCAGAAACAAACGAATGTAATATCAGAAGCAATAAGCCGACAATGGTCTGAGGCAGACGAAGCACTAGAATGGACGAAATAAGATAGACGAAGCAGAAAACATAGGATATGCACCAGATGAAGTGCATATCGAAGCAATCGATATTCGTCTGAGAGAGACGAAGCAGAAAACCAGATGATATGTACCCGACGAAGTGCATATAGCAGCAGACGATATGCCAAAAGACAGACGAAGTGTCTAATGGTAGTCGGATTCTCAAAGACATACGATATTCAAAAGATAGACGATAGAAGTCAAAGCAGACGAAGTGTAAAGCAGACGAAATGCAAAGCAGACAAAGTGCAAAGCAGACGAAGTGCTAAGCAGACGGAATGCAAAGCAGACTGAGTGCTAAGCAGACAGAGTGCAAAGCAGACGAAGTGCTAAGCAGATGAAGTGCAAAGCAGACGGAGTGCTAAGCAGACGGAGTGCAAAGCAGACGAAGTGCTAAGAAGACGAAGTGCAAAGCAGACGGAGAGCTAAGCAGACGAAGTGCTAAGCAGACGAAGTGCTAAGCAGACGAAGTGCAAAGCAGACGGAGTGCTAAGCAGACAGAGTGCAAAGCAGACGAAGTGTCTACTTTGCGTCTGTATTTTCCTTGTGTCTATTTTGTGATGTCATCACAGACGATATTCAAAACACAGACGATATGTGGTCAACTTAAGACGAAGCAAAAGTCAACCCAGACGATAATACTTAGACACTATATCTAAGCTCCTGATCGTCTTTCCCCCTTAATCCAACCTGATCTTCCTACTCCAACATCAGAAATCCCCATACTCAATACTCTCTGAAACCTTCTTCAACACATTCTTTTCAACTAAGTCCACTACTTAGATTTTTCTCCATTTCATCCAAATATTTTGCTATAACCACAAATCTCAATCTATCCCATTACTATTTACTATACTCGAATGTCAATGAGTGCATGTGCAATTATGTGCATGTATGCAAGGACTCAATTTTCACATGCATATATGCTAACATTCCTCTGAGCTTGAAGTGAAATTTTCTAATTCTCTCTTTGCCATTTTCTCCATTATTGAAATCAAGATTCAATCCTTTAATATGGGGACGGGATGTTACAAGAACCCACTTAAAAGACAACCATGTGCCACTTAAAATAAGGGGAAGGATGTGATCTATAAGATCTAATATGTTCAGATCATGTTTTAATTGGTTTCTTTTTTTGGTTTCCTCGAAATAAGATCATCTAGTCAACACCTTTCTAAGTTTATTTTGTTTCCTTTTAAGGATTGATTTGTTTCCTTTTATTTAGTTTCTTCTTTAGAACGTTAATTTAGGAAGTTTTTCTTACAAATAGGCACCCTCTATGTACTTTGAAGGGGATTTTTTTCATTTAGAAATAATATTGATATTATTAAGAGCATTCTTGCTTTCTTTGCATTCATTGAGAATATTTGACTTATCATAGGATTGGTCTTCCTTTGTGGCATCCCAAGGTTAGAGTTCCAAGAGACAAGTTCTCTTTGGGTTATTTCCATTGGCCAACATTCCTGCTAGCGTTCTAAGAGACAAGTTCTCTTAGGGTTCTTTCCATTGACCAACATTCTACTAACCCCTTTTCTCTTTGATTTCTATTTCTATCTTTTCAATTTTGTTTCTTATGCTTTCGTGTGTGTTTGATTCTAGCCATTCCTTGGAATAGTTCCATCTTACTGAAGGTTCTCTAGGACAAGTTCCAATTGGGTCTCCCATCATTTGGTATCAGAGCACTTTGGTTGCTAGATTTCAAATAACTATCCTTTTTGTTGCTTATTTTCATTCTTCTTCTCTATCCGTTTTTCATCCACTATTTTGTTCTCTTTTTGTTTGAGTTTTTGGATGAATAATAGGTGTTTATTTATGTTCAGAACCTCTTCTTTCTCCTTGTTTTGGAATCATTCAAATCCAAGCTTTCTAGAGCAAGTTACACCAAGTTGAAATTTGAAAACATCCAACTTTTGAAAATTAATTTGCATTTTTTTGTTTCCATATCTATTTGTATGAACTTCAAATTATCTGAAAAAAAGTAGAAGTCAACAAAAAAAGAAAAAAGAAAATTGCCAAAAAAAGAAAAAAAGAAGAAAACAATCAGAGTGTGTGTTGCATTTTTAGAGAAATACAGTCCAAGTTTGCTACTTTCCTAATTATAATCAAATAAAGATGACATCTTTCCTATTTCTTGAACTTGAATTGCAAGTACTTTCCTATCTTGTATTGCTTGGAACTTGCTTACTTTCCTATTTGCTTCGCTTTCTTATTTCTATTACTTTCCTGTCTTGCCTTTGGTTTCCTATTTTATTTCGTGCCTCATTCATCTTTCTTAAGATTCAAGTTTGACTTTCCTTGAGGTAATCACTTCCTTATTCATTCCTTATACTATTTTTCCTTTATTGGTTTCCAAGTTTTTCCACTTTTCCATCATTTCTCTTTCCTAATACTCTTAGTGTTAACCTCCGTTTTGTTTTTTCTTCCCTTGTTTTAATAATTGTTGAGCCCTCCTTTCCCTTCAAGTCCCCTTCCTTTGCATATTCGTCTCCTTTACTTATTCTTCTTTATTTTCCACACATTGTTTCCCCTTTTACATTCTTTGAGAATTTTATTTTGGGATTCTAGTCTTAGCTGCCACTTGGTTTGATTGCTTCTGTTTGGTTGTGTCTTGTTTCAAATAAGGATACTATAGAAAGCAAGTTGAGTGGTAAAAGGAAAGAGTGTTTGAATTATAGAAAAACGTCAATTTTTGTGTGATACACAAGTTGTTTGGCATCTGATGAGTGTATACACGCGAGGTTGTGTGGTGAGGTCCATATTGCTTTTTGTTTTTCACTAACATTTTACAGTTCATAAACATGTCTCAAGAAGATGAATCACATGAGAAAAGATCTCAAAGTCTTCATAAAAGTTGTGCAAGATCAATTCTAGAGGTTGAATGCTAGGTTGGATGACATCCAATCCATGTCAAACTCCAAAGGTCCTAGAAGGACCTTCCATGAAGTAGATGAAGATGTGCAATCTAAGGATCAAGGCGCCAACACTAGGAGAGGTAGACAAGCTCCTTCTCATAATGAACTTGACAACATAAAATTGAAAATCCCTTCTTTTCAAGGGAAAAATGATCTTGAATTGTATTTAGAGTGGGATAGGAAAATAGAACATGTATTTGAGTGTCATACATTTAGTGAAGAGAAAAAGATAGAACTTGTTGTTGTTGAATTTTGTGATTATGCTAGTATTTGGTGGGATCAATTGCAAGTAAATAGGAGGAGGAATCTTGAAAGATCAATCCGCACATGGCAAGAATTGAAAGCCATCATAAGAAAGTGCTTTGCTCCAAGTCATTACTATCAAAACTTGTTCAAGTGGCTGCAAAGATTGAAGCAAAGATCTATGAGTGTTGAAGAGTACCACCAAGAGATGGAGATCATCATGATTAGGGCCAATGTTAATGAAGAAATGGAAGTTACCATGAGAAGATTTATAAATGGTTTGTGCCCTGAAATTGTTGTCATTGTATAGCTACAAAATTTCCTTGACATGAATGAGTTGTTGCATAAAGCCATCATGGTAGACAAGCAATTAAAGATCCAAAATGGTGTTGGATCGAGTTCCTAGAAAAACAACTTGAAGGAGCCTAAACATTCCTTCAAATCTAAAGGAGACATCAAGCCAAATGAGGAAAGTAAGTCTAAATTCTTTACTCCAAATCCTAAGGGTAAAAATGACTCTAAACCATCTTCTTCTTCTACTCCTTATAAAGTTAAGTGCTAAAAATGTCAAGGTTTTGGTCATATTGCTTCTCAATGCCCTAACAATAAAACTATGAGTTTGATTGAGAATGGTGATGTTGCTAGTGAAAGTAGTGACAATGATGATTTTGACGATGTGCCTCCATTGACGGATGCTTCTGATGTTGATTGGGATGCTAAGATTGGTGAAGCCCTTGTGACTCGATGTGCTCTTAATATCCAACCAAAAGAAGATCTTGAAGAAGAGCAATGTGAGCACTTATTTCATATAAGTTGTCTCAATAATGGTAAAGTTTGTAGCATGAACATAGATGGTGGAAGTTGAACCAATGTTACTAGCACTTTACTTTTTGACGAGCTTAATCTGCCTATTTTGAAACATCCTAGACCATATAAATTGCAAAGGCTAAATGATTGTGATTAGGTGAAAGTCACCAAACAAGTGGTGGTTGCATTTTCTGTTGGTAACTATCATGATGACATTTTATGTGATGTTGTACCTATGTATTCTGGACATGTTTTGCTTGGTGGGCCTTGTCAATTTGATAGAAAAGTTAGGCATGGTGGATACAAAAATTGTTATTCTTTTCCTTTCCATGGTAAAAATATTGTGCTGAAACCTTTTTGTCCAATTCAAGCTTATAAGGATCAAGTGAGGATTAAGAAAGAATGTAAATTGAGAGCAAAAGAAAAGAAAGAAAGAGAGGTTGAAAAGAAAGGAAGAGAGAGAGAATATAAAACGAGTGGAGAAAATGAAGAAAAGAGAGTGACTTTATTTGCTAGAAAAAATGAGATCAAAAGAGCTTTAAAATGTGAAGAATCTTATAAACTTTTATGTAAATATGTTTTCTTAACTATTAATGAGGATAATCCATCTTTACTATCTAGTGTTTTGTCTTTGTTGCAGGACTTCAGCAACTTATTTTCGGAGGGTATTCCTAATGGATTGCCCCATTTGAGAGGCATTGAGCATCATATAAACTTCCTTCTTGGAGCTTCAATTCTGAATAGGCCTATGTATAGAGCTAATATGGAAGAAAGTAAGGAGATCCAAAGGCAAGTTGAAGAGCTTATGAAAAAGGGGTTCGTGAGAGAGAGCTTGAGCCCATGTGCTGTGCTAGTCATAATTATTCCTAAGAACGATAGAAAATGAAGAATGTGTGTTGATTGCAGATCCATCGATAAAATCATGGTGAAATATCATTACACTATCCCTCGTTTAGATAATATACTTGATGAGTTGTATGGTGCTTCTATATTTTATAAAATTGATCTTAGAAGTGGGTACCATCAAATTCACATGAGAAGGGTGATGAGTGGAAAATTACTTTCAAAACTAAGTTTGGATTGTATGAGTGGTTAGTTATGCCCTTTGGCTTGAATAATGCACCTATTACTTTCATGAGTTTGATGAATGACGTATTTCACCCTTTAATTGGAAAGTACGTGGTTGTCTATTTTGATGATATTCTAGTGTATTCTAGGAGTTTAGATGATCATGTGAAACAATTGCATGATGTGTTTGGAGAGAGAATAAGCTTTATGTCAACTTAGAAAAATGTTCCTTTTGCATGGATACTGTTGTGTTTCTTGGTTTTATTATAGGTGCTAAAGAACTTCAAGTTGATGAAGAGAAAGTGAAGGCAATTAGATAATGGCCAACTCCTAAGAATGTGAATGAAGTTCAAAGCTTCTGCGGCTTGGCAAGCTTCTATCGGAGATTTGTGAAGGACTTCTCTACTATTGCTGCCCCTTTGAATGAATTAGTAAAAAAGAATGTGATTTCTAAATAGTGTAATTCATAAGAGGTTGCTTTAACACCTTGAAAGAAAAATTGACCAATGCTCCTTTTCTTATTCTTCATGATTTTTCTAAAGTTTTTGAGGTTGAATGTGATGCTTCTGGAATAGGCATTGGTGTTGTTTTAATGTAGGATTCTAAACCCATTGCTTATTTTAGTGAAAAACTAAGTAGTGCTGCTTTAAATTACTCCACTTATGATAAAGAGTTGTATGCTTTAAAAAGGTCTTTAGAGACTTGGCAACATTACTTATGGCCAAAAGAATTTATCATTCATTCTGATATGAAAGATTGAAATTTCTAAGGTCTCAAGGTAAATTAAACAAGAGACATGCTAGGTGGTTGGAATTTATTAAAACTTTTCCTTATGTTATTAAACATAAACAAGGGAAAGAATCTTGGTGGCTGATGCTCTTTCTATGAGATACTATCTTCTTACCTTTAGGCATGCTAGATTACTTGGTTTTGAGATGCTGAAAAGCATGTATGAATCTGATTGTCACTTTGTAGAAATTTGGAAATCTTGTGAAAAACATGGTATTGATAATTTCTATAGATTTGATGGATTTCTATTAAAAAAAAGATAAACTTTGCATTCCATATAGCTCTAGCGTGAATTACTTGTTAGAGAGGCATATGGTGGTGGATTGATGGGTCACTTTGGTATTGAGAAAACTTTAGCTCTTTTGCATGAACATTTTTATTAGCCTAACATGAGAAAGGATGTTTTAATTTGTGCTAAATGTATTATTTATAGTCATGAAAAATCTAAGGTTCGATGGTTTATATTCTTCCTTACCTGTCCCCTCTCATCCTTGGGTTGATATATCTATAGACTTTGTGCTTGGATTGCCTAGATCATCTAGTGGAAAGGATAGCATCTTTGTGGTGGTTGATCAATTTAGCAAGATGGCTCACTTTATTGCTTGTTCTAAAACCAATGATGCTATTCATGTTGTTGACTTTTGAAGAGGATGTAAGATTGCATGGGTTGCCAAAGACTATTGTGAGTGATAAAGATGTGAAATTTCTTAGTCACTTTGGAGAACTCTATGGAATAAACTTGGCACTAAAATCTTGTTTTCTACTGCTGTATATCCTCAAACGAATGGACAAACTGAAGTGGTAAATAGAACTTTGACTACATTATTGCATGCAATCATCCAAAAGAACTTGAAGAATTGAGAAAAGTGTCTGCCACACATTGAGTTTAGATATAATCGTGCTATTCATTCTTCTACTCAATTTTCTCTTTTTGAGATTGTTTATGGGTTTAATCCTATGACTTTTTTGGATATTCTTCCATTGTCTTCTAATGAGTTTACTAACCTTGATGGTATGAAAAAGGATAAATTTGTGCAGGAGTTGCATGCTAAAGTTAGAGCCAACATTGAGAGGAGAAATGAACAATATGCAAAGCAACCTAATAAAGGTCGAAGGCGTGTTATATTTGAACCCAGTGATTGAGTTTGGGTGCACTTGAGAAAGGAGAGGTTTCCAGAACAAAGGAAATCTATGCTACAACTAAGAGGAGACGACCCCCTTCAAGTTTTAGAAAGGATTAATGATATTGCTTATAAAATTGATTTGCCTAGCTCCCATAGTAATGTTACTGCTACATTTGATGTATCTATTTTATCCCTCTTTGATGATGCAAATTTGAGGATGAATCCTTTCGAGGAGGGAGGGAACGATGGAAAACATGGACACCTGAAAGACAAGAAGAGAATCATACGTGGTGTGATCCACCTCAAGGATGCCTTGGACATGATTTGCCTACAAAAGAAGGATTAGGAGCTGAAATTGGATTAGATTTGAAGTCTGAATGTGCAAGGCAAGGGGTTGAACGAAATTCCCATATCAAAGGCCCAATATTCAAGTCTAATGTCCCTAAAGATCCATTATAAGATGTTGGAGGCCAACTGACAAGAGCTAGGACCAAAGCAATGAAGCAAGCATTGAATTGTTTGATTCAAGACCTTCAAGAGATAGAGACCATGTTGTTGAGTTGGATTTTATCTTGTAGAGGTCCAAGAGGCATTTTCTTACTCCTTAAAGCCCAACATGAAGTGTTCAAAGGCCCATATGGAGTCCAATTGGAAGAACTCACTTAAAATACCTTATGAAAACTGTTGATGCGTAACTATATATCACAATACACTTGTTTTACACTTAAATACTAGAAGTGAACAGATCATGACTTGTAGCTTAAAAGCAGATATCAATCCCATAGGAATTGATTCCCAGACATCACTTAATTTAGATCAAACTTATTTAAGAATCAAAATTGTTTTTAATGAAAATAAGTTAGAAACTAAAACTAAAAGATTAATGATGAACAATGAACAATACCACAATTGTAGAAAAGTCAAAATTCAAGAATCTAATGACTAAAGATTACTTTTTTCCTATTTTGTCTCCCTCCTATTTTATTAATTGAATTGTGTCTCACCCTAGATTTCTGAATGTATTAATTACCCTCTCTCAAAGTGTAACTAATCGTCCCTAATTAAATTAGAGGGAATCCATTAGACAATCTCTCAACCTACCTAATAACTCTACCGATTCAACTAATTGTTAAACTATCCTATGGGTGATCAACTGACTTCGTTGAGATATCTCTTCTAACTAGTCAATTGACGTAATGATTGTAAGTCTATAGGTTGCCAACTCTCGATGTACAATTCTACATAATTAATCTCATTCGCTCTCTTGATTTATTGTAAGATAAAAAATAAAATCACCAATCATTAAAGACAACTTCATTCAATTCAATAAAATAGGAGTTCTAACAAAATAGTTCAAATGCAATCTCTAAAACTAAATCAGCCTAACATGGTCTCCATAACATCATTAACACTCGATAAACCATCTTCAGAGATAGAAGAAATAAAGACATAGAAGATTGAATAAAGGAAGCTTCTTCTCTTCTTTTCGTAAATTTGGAATTTTGGATGTTGATGTGCTATTTTCCCAATCTTGATGATAATCTTTGAATCTTCACCTTCCTCAAGGCTTAAATCTTGTGTTCTTCACTCAAGGATGGTGTTTCTACATAAAAGTTTTGTCTCCCCTTAAAGATGGAGGCTTAATTATCCTTTAATAGTTCAAAAACCCTAAGTTTAATGAAGCCTTCTGTATTGTCTCATATTGTAATCCCATTGATACAACCAGCCTTGACAAGGAAGTTCAACACCATAATACTACTCAACAAGACAAGTTTTCTATGTCTAGCGGGCCAATTACAAGGCAGAAAGTGTCAAAGCTCAAGCAAGCTATGCAAGGATTTGTTCTAGGCTTAATCACATATCAAATTCATAATCAGGCCAAGACATCCATGGAGCAATACCAAGAAGTGCAAAAGCTTGTAATTTTACTAAGGGAGCTGTGAAGAGGCTAGTACTTAGCCAATTTTGACAAGAAGCTCAATATTTCTTATAAAAGGGCTGATTGTACTATTTAGGCTTGTAAGTTAGTTTCTTTTATTTAGTTTAAGTTTTAAAATTGTTTTATGAGCTATTTGTAATAGGCCCATTGTTTGCTTTTATTTAGTTTAAGTTTTAAACTTGTTCTATGACTTTTTTGTATTAAGACTATTATTTGCTTTAGAAGTTTAGGTCATCCTATTTTCTACAATCTAAATAGAATGGGATGAGGGATGTAGGATGACTTTTGAATGATTTTAGTGCACAAAATTTCCAAAATATGGATTTCTTCAAGAGAGGTGTGATTGCCTTCTTGGTTACTTCAAGAAATTGATTTACAACAAGAAGTAAGTACTTGCAACGTGAACTAGTTCTGAATTCTTTGGGATTGGGTCTCAATTCACGAAATTAGGGTTTGATCTAGCTTGTTCTTGGGATAGAAAGTTGGGGTAATAAACCAATAGAATTAGGGGGTTTCAAGAACTCAGATTTCTTGGGGTTTCCTTATCATCTTGGTATTAGAGGTTTAGCTTAATTCTACTGAACTCATACGTATCCCTTATATGCTTTCTTGTTTGTTTCTTTAAAAATTTCGTTTCTTTTTGGTTGTGACAAATCTTATATTTCATGTTCATTTTTTGTCCTTTTGAATTCTTGTTTTTGAATTAGTGTTCTTGTTTTCTTTAATGAATCTTTTCTTTTTTGATCTTTAGACCTAAATCAGAAAAAGAAAAAAATGTGAAAAGAAGGAAAAACGAATCAGAAAAAAAGTGAAAAAGAAAGAAAAGAAATCAGAAAAAGAAAAAACGTGAAAAGGAAAGAAAAAGGAATCATAAAAGAAAGAAATCGTGAAAAAAAGTTCAGATTGATCAAGACAGTTTTTCTCTGAATCATGTATGGAATTCTTGTCAATCTAGAATTGGACAACCAATTCTTTTGCGTAAATTCAGGTTGTAAACTCAAACTAGCCTAATTCATATGCAAGAATAATTAAAACATGTTGAATTACCTATCTTTCAATTTAGGGCAGATTTGAACTTGTTCCTCTAAGTTTCGGGTTTTTGGTGAGTTTAGTTATAATTGGTGTGTCTTTCTTTGTTTAATTTATTGTTTGTGCCTATCTTTGCCTCTAACGCCTTGAATTGGACAATTTTGCACTCATGTTGTTAAATTACTTATAAGAATCATTGCCTACACATTCTTTATCTGTGTATTGGCATAGATAATTTGTTGCAGTCCGTTCATTATATTTGCTTCTAGTTTTTATTCATTTTGTTTTCTTGTTAGGATTTATCTTTTTCTTTTCTAATTAATTTGTGTTGATTGCTATTTGCTTGTTATTACTTGAATTGGTTTCTAAAGAGTAACCTTCAAGACATCACTTGAGAGGTGAAAGGCAAGAGAGTGTGAGCCTATCTAGTGAAAAGCCAATAAATACAAGTGGTAAAAATTTTGTTCTAGAGTGAAACACGTGAGGGAGTGCTAGTGAGGTGCTTTATAACATTTTCTTGCGGGTTTTTAACATGTTTAATGAAAGTGATAATAGTGCAATGAAGAAAGATCAAGGGAATCCAACAGATTAAAATTCCAATATGTAAGCCATGTATCATTTAACCCGAGGTTTCATGATATGGAGGAAAGGTTTGAGAGATTGAAGGAGGAATCACAATCTATTGGTAGAGGAGATTGGGGAAATAGAAGAGATGGTACTACTCCAATTCGAAACACATACAATTATGAAGAATATGATGATTTTGATGAGGATGATGAGGAGGAGTGGTGTAGGGGTAGAAATCAAGGTAGAGTTGGACAATATGGTAGGGGTAGATTTAGAGGTGGTAATATAGCAAGAAATGAAAGAGGAAGAGAAGAAGAAGTAGAAAGAGCTGACAAGAATATTAGTAGCATCAAGATGAAGATAACTCCTTTTCAAGGAAAAAATGATGTAGATGCCTACCTAGAGTGGGAAAGGAAAGTTAAGATGATATTTGCTTGCCACAATAAATCAAAAGAGAAAAAGGTGAAGTTGGCGGTAGTTGAATTCTCACATTATGCTACTGTTTGGTGAGATCAATTCCTATTGAGTAGAAGAAGAGTTAATGAAAGGCTTGTTGAGACATGGGAAGAAATGAAGGCCATAATGAAGAAATGCCTTGTGCCTAGCTATTACTATAGGGAGTTGCACCAAAAGGCTCCAGTTTTTGACACAAGGTACTAAGAGCGTGGAGGACTATCATAAGGAGATGGAAATAGCCATGATAAGGGCTAATACTAAAGAGGATAGGGAGGCCACCTTGGTAAGGTTTCCTGCTAGTTTGAACAAAAACATAGCCAAGGTGGTGAGTTGCATCATTATGTGGAAATTGAGGAAATGGTTAATATGGACATGAAGATTGAAAGGCAATTTAAGAGTAATTCTCCAACAAGGCATACAATTCTGGTTCTTCAAGTTTATGGAGTTCTAAATGGCCTAAAAAGGAAGAGAAGGGAAAGGACAAGTCCAAAGACAAGGGGACAGCCTCTAAAGGTACCAATTCCAACTCTAATGTTGTTCATACGCCTTTTAAGCATAGAAATATCAAATGTTTGGGATTTGGTCATATCACTTCTCAATGCCCAAATAGAAAAATTATGCTTTTGAGGGATGATGGGGGAATTGAATCTCAAGAAAGTGAAGATGAAGAAAGGCCTCCACTAGAGGATTATAGTGATGTGGAGGTGGAAAAACCTCTCCATGTTGAAGCCCTTGTGGTTAGGCATTCCCTTAATGTGCAAGAGAAGATTGAGGTGGATGAGCAAGGAGAAAACATCTT
>JAOSBN010078272.1:0-12660 GCA_027563595.1 Erythroxylum suave | reverse complement strand
AGGCGCTGTTGACGCTGCAGGTAGAGGCTTCTGAGGCGTTCAGCCAGACGACAGGACTGGCCAGGGCAAGGACAAAGCTCTGTCCAAAGCATGCGGGTGGTGTTTCAGTTAGTCGCGTGATTCCCGTACTGGGCCTGAGCCTGAGCCTGAGCCTGACTGCGCCATGCAGTGCTTGTTCTCTCATGGCGCTACAGCGCTGACCTGCAGCCTTTCGTCTTACTCCACCACCACGACTACCACTGCCCTCTTAGCCTTTACAAACATATGTTGAATCTATGTCCATCATCATCTGCACTTGACTTCACTCCTTTGCGTCAACAACTCAGTCGATCACTTTTCTCTTCGAATCCTGCGTGCATAGTCCAAACAGCTGCGACCGTCTACAGCCATCTGACTGGCTGCGGTAGTATTACCCACATTGAGCACGACCACACACAGCAAGCCTTGAATCACATCTCAGATTGCACATACTGGCACCAAAGTGCGACGAGTCATACACTGCAGGCCCTGGCATTTCAACAATACGAACATCTGGCTCGATAAAGATTTCCATCGACGTTCTTCCCTCCAGCCGTAACCGCCGGCCCCAGGCGCAGCGTCTTCGACCCACAACCGCATTATACAAGATGTCGTGTTGAATTCAACGTCGGACCTGATCATCGAAAGAAGGCATGGGTAACTCATCTTCGAGTCAACAAAGAGACGAAGAGACGGGACAATTTCAGCGTCTTACACGAGATCGAGACAGGAGGTCAAGGTCACCAACACTACGCGACCAGAGTCGTGCACGATTTGCGAGAAGAAGAACAGACCCCCTCCGAAGTCAGTTGACTGCGTCGAGAAACGAAGACTCGCTTGACCAGGACACGCTCGAACAGACAGCACGACCACCGCAACACGGCCCGAACAATGGCACAGAGGATACAATATTTGAAGGAGATGATCGGCCCTTATTCTTACCCGAAAGCTCTGACTTTCAATCTGGACGTCCAGTGAACTCTTTGGGTCGCAGTGCTTCCACTATGTCGAGGTTAGGGTCAAGACTACTGCCAGACTCGGTTGTGCGAAGTTTGTTATCGAGTGGTGAGGAAACAGCAGAAGAGGGTGAAGCATTGCGACAAGGAGTGGCCAGTCGGCCCCGCACATCCGTGTGGGAAAGAAGAACACCATCTTCCAATACTGATCGTTTCTCAATTAGCGGGACAATACGAAGACATATGGAATCTCGAACAGAATCTAGAAGGCGGTCCATACGAGGGCCTTTCCCTCTGGGTCACTCGGAACATCAATTATTGCAGGGCGAATCAACAAATACACTTGGCTTAGAGAGTTCAGGCATGGAAGGAAGAATAGACGCACTTGATCAAGATGATTCGTCTAGACGGCGAACGCGTCTGTCTAGAGTTCGTCACTCTTTGTCACTGCCTATCAGTAACATTTTCGGTTCTACTCGTGACCGTCAGACAGCACGACACATGCCACGATCGCCAACGCCACATCCAGGCCACGTATCACCGACGAACGACTCCGATCATCTTTTGCCATCTGCCAATCTGGCGATCCCGCGACCTGACGCTGAAGAAACCTCACACGAGCTTGAAGCTGTTGAGCCAGAAACCCGCAACATTCTATCTTCGTCTCGAATCACCTCTGGTATGAGCACGATACGGCGGATTCCTCATGGATTCCGATCGCGATCTCGTCTGATACGTCGTGGTGAGCATCCGCCATTGTCGCAGGTTCTGCAGCTCGCTGCTGCTGCTATCGCGGCACAACTGGGCGGCCAGTCTGGACCTGGCGCAGATGGCCTTCGAACTTTGGGCAGCGAGGCCTTCGACGGTAGCATACAGAATTTCGTCCAGACTCTACAAGACGCGGCCAGTGCACAAGCTGGTGAAGACATCGATATGAATGCTACCGATGGAGACTTGCCACCGGTCAACTTCATGAGGGTCTTTCAGTTTCCCAACGATGAAAATGGCACTCCTATTCCACACGCCCAGGTACGTGATTCCGACCAGATAGATTCGGGATCGAACGCGAATGAGAACGATCGATCTGTCACTTTGGTTCTTGTCGGAGTTCGATCAATGCCGAGTCCTCACGAAGTAGCTGCAAGTGATGGAGGAGGCATAGGACCAAGCCTGGACACTCTCCTCAACCTACCATTTCTTCCTCCGGCTACTATGTTGAACAACGGCAGTTCTGGAGCATTGTTTCGTCGTACAGACACCAGGACGAGGACCAATCGGAGGCACTCATTGACGAATTTCAACTTTCCTGCACAATATGAAACACAAAGGCATCACCGGAGCCGATCCAATATTAACAGGCCCTTATCGGATCAAGCTCTCCAGTCGCCGAATCATAATCTTCCAGTTTCAGTGTCTGAGAGTCCACCTGGACCACATCCTCCACCCTCCACCCCTGCGGATATACGATCTGGGCACGCTACTCCTATCCGAAGACCCTCGTCCGCCTCAGGAGTGCATACTCCGTCGTTGCCTGACTTGGAGGAAGACCATGCACAAGATCAGCTAGCTGTTCCAACCGAGCAATCTTTTACCACACCGAGGCAAAGACGCCGAAGTGATTCAGAATTTGCACGACGCCCCGAACTCGGGTCCGGTGCAGCTCGCCGTAACGGCATGGTCGAGCCAGACAGACCGACGATTGGACCCGGTCGAAGTTGGTTGATATATGTTGTAGGCACCAATGTCTCGCCTGACCATCCCGCCTTTACCATGCCCAGTCTCTTCACCGATAATCCGACTTACGAAGACATGCAAATGTTGTCGACTCTGCTGGGTCCAGTCAAGCCTCCAGTGGCAAGCCAGGAAGATATCAATGTGGCCGGAGGTCTGTATCGATTGGTCACACGAAACGGAGTCTTGCTTGCAGAGCCGTTGAATACCACGGAGCACGGTCATGTTATCACCATTACCATGGGCGATCGATGCTTGATTTGTCTCTGCGATTACGAAGCCGCGGAAGAAGTGAGAGAGCTCGATTCATGTCGACACGTATTTCATCGAGAATGCATAGACGAGGTTGGTTCTACCCACACGCGTTGCAATGGACAGTATGCTAACTTTAGACAGTGGCTCACTACAGGTCGCAACAGTTGTCCAATGTGTAGAGGACAAGGGGTCAAAGAGAACCCGGCCAACTCGAGCAGTCCAACGGCCGGCGAGGCAACTGCATGATGTAATTGACGAGGCGTATTGATTGGGCTCACTGATAACAGGTAGAATGGATGTAGGGAAAATATAGGCAGGATTTCACAAAGGGAGGCTGTGCTTGTTTCTTAGCGATCTCGAAAGGACAGAGATGCATACTGGGAATCCGGGTCAGGATCAATGATTCGACGGCTTTTGTTCTTCACCTTGCAATGACGATGAACGCAGGATATGAAAGGGCATGCGCATGGGTTACGAGAGCACGATGTTGCGGTCACGACGGGCATGCCGCGAGCATGAAGCGGACGGGCGAGGGATTTGCCATACAACGATACCTTGAATCTGTTCCAAATTTGATCCTCTTTGACCTTGATTGTTGCCCTGTGCCTGTCTCAAGCCCGTCGAATGCGGTGTCTTCTCTCGACCGACGCAGCGGTGACATTGCATCAGGGAGACGGTAGTGTAGGCCTCCCAGGTATTTGTCACAAACAGGCGGAAGGACGGCTACTTGGCCTGCCAACTTTATTCTTCCATCGAAAACTCTCTGTCAACCACATTGTTCAGGTCCAAGCACGCAGCATGAATTCAAGACCCAGCCGCTCGTACTCGGCCAGCGCAGAGTCCGACAGTGCGCGCGGTGAACTGAGGCGGGCACCAAGGAACGAGAGCCACGTTTGCACCTCCCAGCACGGCGAGCAAGAGTGGGAATTGTCGAGAGGCATGTCTCTCGATCTTGGTTTTGCCACCTGCCCGCCCACGTTGGACGCCTGCACCTGAGTCTGTGCAGACAGATTTGTTCGAAGACATCGCCTGCCAACAGCATTCGGCCTTATCCACCTGCTCACAAGCACAGACACTACGACAGAACACGACGCACGGCCATTCGCGACTCCTCGAAGTCCTATTCGTACGGGGCTTTGGACGACAGGGCGTGACTCCCTTCACAACATGCTCGTTCGTTTCTCCAGGAAGATTGTCGAGGCCGAAATCCACGTCTAAACGCAACAGCAAACTGCGCAAGGAAGAAGGCGACGACCGCTCCACTGGCGCTCCGTCAGCAAGAACAAATTTACAAACGTGTTCTCCAACAGATCACGCCCCCACCGACTTCTGCGCTTCTGAGCGAGCGAGGCCGAGTTGTGACAGCTGTCATTCTCAAGATTGCTCTACGCGCGAAAAGCCAGTCGGTCCATCCCCACCACCGTCGAGAACTCGAGGCTCGACTTCTAATTGGGTTCACAATGACAGCTGCGGGCATCTTATCAACGGCGGCACCTACTCTCCATGATCACCCACCACGAGCGTCGTGTTTCGATAGTCCAGTGGGGCCAATATGCTGGATCCCTTGGTGATGGTGCAGAGAGGCGCGGCAGAGAACAATTCCAGCCAAAGGATTGCCACTGGACTTTGTCCCATGCTGACTTACCACCTTCCTGGCCTTCTCTTTGCGCTCGCACCCAATCGGTCGACCTGGCGTCCATGACGAAGAGTTGGGCACCCGCGGCGAATCCAACAATCCTTGGATCCCAGACACGCCAGTTTAAGCTGCCCTGTCCAGCCTCGCAAGCCGCCAGCCAAGGGATCTGCAAATTAGGCACTCTCGACACTACTTTTTACGAAAGGCACAAGTCCAGTTAATTCAGGCGATACCCCACAGTCATGCAAATATTGGACACGGCATGCTTAATCTGGAAAAGGTCCTGTGGACCTTCGAGGGCCTTCCCGGGCACACCAAATTCTCTTGCAACGTGACAGGGTACAGGTCCTGCTAGCTGCTTCACTTAGCTAACCATTTCTATGTCAGCTGCATACCACCAGAAGCACCCGTGCACTCAGCTGCACCAATCTCGTTGACGCCAGGTCAATCTCGTCACCAGGTCACTGCTGTGCTGCTTCTCAACATGCAAGACCCTCGGACCACTGACCTCGGTGCCAAAGACCTCTCTTAAGTGGCAGTGGGAGCTGTTATGTCACCAATGCATAACCCGCCCGAGGTGGACGTCCATGCATCCAGTGCGCCACCAGAAGGTCAACACCCTCCAGATTGATATCAGCCTAATCCTGCAAGCCTCAACTCAAAATATCCGTCTACCATGCCGAGCACATGGGAAAACTCTATCCCACTTCAGTCGAGAATCATACTCGCATCTCGTCATTCGCCAGGATTCGATCTGGGTGGGTTAGTCCATGGGCGTGGGAGGTTTTGCCTCTTTCCGGTCGCGGGATCTCCCACTTTGGGGGACAGGTGATAGCGACGGTCCTGCAAGCTCCACTGACGGTATGGTCGGGCGTGGGTAAGCCTTTGCCTAAGCAGGTTCGCACCTAGAGCAGAGGTGCAGAGCTAGTGCATCAACCACCTGAAGGAACACATACGCCCATACGACCGGCTGCAGATCCCAGAGTCTGTGTACTTGGAGGTATCGTCATGGGCCCAAGTAGCTGGTAACCACACGTTAGTCTGCTCGAGCAGGATGGCCAGCAAAGCTGATCGTCGTCCGTAAAAAGCTTGGGACCATGCAGTAATAGCCCGCGCTCGTGGTGACCCCTGTTTGCGTCAACCACAAACTTCGGTGCGATGGTCGGCAAACGTCCACGTTTCACATCACTAATGAACTGGGCTTTCGTAAAGAGCTCGTCCCCCGTTGACGAACATTACACTACACCGCGGGGAGACACGGGAGCTTTTCAGCCCCCTAAATGTGGGAGCATCGATTTTCTTGAGGCCGCTTGATCAGGTTTCCTTTCAGACTACCATCGCCTGGGTGGTTTTGGTACCTGGTCAAGCATGATCTTACAGAAAGTATCCACGACATGGTGGACCATTCCTTTCTTGGCTATTTTCATCAGCGGAATTGCATGTTCCTTCTGATGCGACTGTGCGGACTCACCAATGGCTGTCATTTACCAGTCATGACATTTCGTGAATACACTGATTCGCTCTTATTTCGCTTCCTTGTTGACCGTGATCGACACGTGAACCACCTCAAGCTTTCGACATAACCATTCGACACGCGCTCAAGCCAGTCCATGTGTTGAGGTTTGCTAGAGACACATTCAAGCCGGGATCATCTACGGAGAGTGCGTTCCTGCACTGGTGTCTGCCATCGACTTTTGAAACCAAGCTGCTGCCACCACACTTACCTAACTGTCCTATGAAATATCAACGAGACCCAGAGCAGGCCGCCACTTCGCTTCGACCAACCCCGGATCTTGTCAGGCTGGCAACTTCATGACGGCGATTGACTCCTCCACAAGATTGTCGCGCCCAGGTCGATCTTCTGCCTGACCTAGTGCATTCAAGAAAAAAGTCCGTCAAAGTTTCTCACCACGTCTGATATCTGTTCGACTTTACTCCGCGACGGTGCACTGACCGTGTGACATTAGCGAGGCACAACAGCAAAACTGGGGTGATATTCCCTTCAGCCCGACTCGGCAATCAAGCTGTCAAACTTGCGCGAGGTCCTTAGGCTACCCACCTCTTGATTGATAGCGGCACCAGTGTCAACGGTATACGTTTCTACTTTGCACAACGCAACCGCTGCGGAGGCTAGAAATACCTGCAGACTTCAAACGCGGACGAGTAGAACTGCAGGTTATTTTGTAGTCCGGGCTGTGTGGTTCCGATCGAGATCGTTCTCTACGTCTGTGGCTGTCAGTAGTCAGTGCAGAGGCACATTGCGAGGTCATTATCATCGCCTACCAAGTGTGTTCAAGTCTTCGCGAAGGTCCAGGTCTTTGAGTCTAGGCCTTATGTTGGATGTGAGCACCATCTTTGGAGTCATTCAGGGATTGTCTCGGCGGACCAGGATCTTGTGCCGTGGCTGGAGAAAACACTGAATTTGAAGCACTCCAGACGTTCTTCTTTTGATATTCTATCGTCTGTCATGCTCATACTGGCGAGTATCCGCTGATCTTGAGTCAGTGCCCACAGCTGTCAACAGTGTGACGATCAATCGGCAGGCTTAACGACTGACTTCGAGCGGCACCTATCGTTCGTTCCTGAGGGGCAAGAAGAGACTAAGTTTGTTTGGCCTCTGCATAAAACACCATCCCTGCCCTGGTCGACTTGTACCACGACTATATGGTACGCCTATATGGTGTACATGTATTCCAAATCTTCACTATCTTACTTGTTCTTGCATACCAACACACTACAGCACTGCTACATCTTCTTTGGGCCTGTTTGCAACTGGACTGGGTTGTATACCACATTCGAGCTCAATCTGGATCTGGGCCATGTTCTATTTGCTTCACGAACACTGTGCCGGTTTCGCTGATCATTAGAATATCGATCTCTGGGGGTCACTCACTGGCTCCAGTCTATCGACGGCAGAGCTGTCCGACCGTAATTTGACCACTGAACATCTCAACCTCCATCGGTCCGCAGCGTCAGAGACGTTGTCGCAAATCCACATCGTGGTACAACATCTTCTTCACGAACGTCTGAACTACATTCGAGAGGTCGTCAATCACTCGTTTCCATGGTCAGAAGGCATTCTCTTTCAAGTTACCATAATTTACTGATCTAAAGCAGCAGTTGCTAAGAGATACGACAAGATCATCTACACAGTCCCATCGCGACAGGGGTCCATCCAGTCTGGCATTTCAGGGTCGGTCCAGAACGATGAGCAATCATTCAGATCGATTGTACCCTATGATGGGTCAGTTCGACCCATCCTACGCAGTCTATGAGAACACTTTTCCACAACCTTTCCCAAGACCGGCTGAAGCTCCACCACATTTTGAAGATGTAGCTTTCTGGTACAGACCAGAGGCTCAAGAGCCTATGTTTGAACACAACACGTTGCTTTACAACCAAGGAATGCCGATGACAGGAAGTCCCATGGATCAGCCTGTTGGCGTCAAACACAGACGGACCCGCAGTGGATGCTTCACCTGTCGACACAGGAGAGTCAAGGTAAGACTCCGTCTTATCAGATAAACTGATCAACTGATTTGTCTCAAGTGTGACGAAACGCGACCAATCTGCGAAAGTAAGCAGTATTGTTCTGAACTCTTCTCGCCGTTGCTGACATGGACACAGGGTGTAAGAAGGGCAACCGTGAATGCCACTTTCCACAACCTTCCTCTTCACGGCGTACAGATTCGAATGATCCACGAGGATCACACGGTAAGAAACGGGAGGGGACAGGTGATGCGTCTCGCCCTCCTGCAATAATGGAAGATGAAAGCGAAGATGCGAGAGAGGGTTCGGTCTCTCCAGACTCTGATCGATCACGGCCTCCACCTTCAAGGTCTCAGGTGCAAGCATCTAAGGCTTCTTCCTCACACACCAAATATCGCCGAGGGTCTGACGTAGTGAAAACCAAGGAAGACGAGAGCCCACGATCAGTCAGATCTGTAAGTCAGTGCTCAAGAACGGAGTCATCTGTCTCCTTGACGAATACACCACACCTTGAGCAAAGACAGCCAGTTAGGTCTTCGAGGTGGAAACATTTGGATCCCGATATGCAACGATATCTCCAATTCCACTACGACAAGATTACTCAATATCATTACTTTCTCAAATCGGATTCTAATGAGTTCATACACAATGAACTGATCGATATCGCGCTATCGTTCGAGCCACTACTATACGCAGTTGTCGGATTTGCAGCGTATCACCATACGCTTGGAAAATCCAACGGACGGTTTCAGGACTTCTGGAAATATTACTGCCAGAGCATCATGCTTTTACGGAAGTGGCTCGAAAACCACTCAGATCGAAACGAAGCGGCGTTATTGACTGTCTTACAGCTAGCAACGTTTGAAGAATACCTAGGAGACTGGGCAAGCGTAGCCAGTCATCAACGAGCGGCATACAGCATTTTCAATGCACAGTACACATGCGAAGACGTCATGGCAACGGTGACTTCAAGATGCATCTTCGATTGGCTGGCTCGCGCAGACGTTGCGCTGAGTCTCATGGCTGGGACAGACACCGTCTTTGAAAGGCAATGGTTTGTTACAGCTTTGGAGTGGCATAGGGACAATGCAGATCCGGACAGTTTTGACGCACTCACAGTTCTGCCTTGCTTCGTTGCCGAGTTGCGGTTGATTGGCTACGATATGGCCACTGTTTTCGCCAATACTGAATCTGACCCAAATACCATGAGACATATCAGAGTCATTGCTAAAAGAATGGACGACCTTCGACTCGAAATCCAGGAGTGTCATGAGACTGCTCTATCATCTCAAAACCCATCACCTGGTGACAAGGTTGAGAATACTGCAAGAGATGCCTTTGATCCCAGTGTCCCTCTTTTCCGTGGAAATATGTGGCCATTCAACTTCGTCTGGTTCGATTGGTACGCTATGGAGCAGATGCGAAAATACCAAACTGTTCTGTCCGCTCAGGCGATGCAATCCAAACAAAAGCGTCGCACGAAGATATCACCTACCTCCACAGTGACCGAAAGCCAGACCCTGGAAAAGTTAACTCCTGAATTGGAGAAACTGTCTCTGATACAATGTCGGATCTTTGAATCCATTGAACGTGCCCCCAGCGCACCTCGTGGAGCCATTCTTGGTTGTCAAGCTTCCTTGGGTCTGGCCACTGTCTTCCTTAAGAAGACGCCCAAATATACGGACTGGGCTCGTCGCAAGCTTGCCAGCATTGAGCGAATGGGTTATGTCTGGCCCCCTTCGTTTCGAAAGCGAATGGCACAGATTTGGAACGACGATAGTGTACTTGAGTGGTGGCTACTAAACGACGAATACAAAATCGACTTGTTGGACGAAATCAGAGAAGTTGTCGAAGAACGAAACCGAGAAATTGAAGGCCGGGGTGGTGATGAGAGAGACGATGTCAGAGAGATCAAGGCAGTATTCGAAAAGCTAGATTTTGGCCGACCTAATACTAGAACCAGGAAAGACAGCGTATGGAGTGCGACTGCCATCGAAGCTGACAGGAATACAAAGACAAGCAGCACCGACGATTCAGACACTTCAGAGGACGACCTCGACGATGACAATGATTCCGAAGACGAACGAGAAGTACCCCAAAGGAGACCAAATCGAGATAGTGGCATTGATGCCCAAACGAGCGCAGCTATGAAACGTGGCCAACCACCTCCCTTGGAATACTCAAATAGAATGAGCGGAGTATGGGAAGGTCCGGTGCCTGGACAATAATATCTAATTGCAGACCTTCGGCAATCAAGATTCAAACACTCATGGATAATGAACTGCTTTGTGGACTTCATCGTGGGACACTGGATACATAGACACTGGATTCGACGCATGTGCAACAACCATTTGTTACTCCAAAAGCATCTGCAATACATAGTCAATGTTAACAAGTCAGATTTTCATACATATCCTTCCACTAAGGAGCACCACAGTCGAAGACGAGGTCGCTCGTAACGGGATGGCATAATCTCAAACGGGAACTGAGAGTCCTGGAATACCTGTGCAATACAACACATCCAATCGAAAACAGACTAAACCACACACTGTCCGATCACATACATGACTGCGATCTATATGTCCTCATCAACCTCGCGACGCAACCACACAGAACCCGTTTGGACCCGGTTGCTCCAGCGAATACAGAGAACCAGTTCGTGTCAGTGCCCTGTCACGTCAAGTTCTTGCATGCAACCTGCGTGTTTACTCCATATCGCGCCATCTGCCAGTGGGCACGACGAGCACGTCAAAGCTGTCTTCGTTGTCGTTCACCCTGTCAAAACAGATCTTCTTTTCTCCTCCAGGTGTCAATCCGTCAGAAATGATAGACACTCGCTTCATTCCCGAGGACCCCAGATCACACACACCGCGCAACCTGTCAACTCACCGCTCTCCACTACTGAGGTTACACTTCACTTCCGGACGACGAAAAAGATGAACGTTTGCTGTCCGGACGGAACCGCGGTCCATCGACTCGCGAATGCGCGTCGCCTACAAGGGAAACGTACGAGCCACTCCGCTCCCACGCATGTACGTGAAACATAACAGCATTTTCCACCCGAGGCTCTGTTCTCATCCGCCAAAGTTCTACACCAACATTGACCACCTCCCAACCGGCGCCGCTACCACGCCTACCACCCAACTCACCGCACAGGCGCCCTCTTCTACCATCACCTCGCATCAAACCGCTGCCGTACAGTAGTATACGCATACGGGGCGTCCGACCGCATCGCTGCGGCGCCACAACGATCCGAAGTCTGCGCTATGATGAACGAATAGCCCAAGACCACGCCTTGCACAGACGCACCTCGGCACTCATTCTTGCAGTTTGGACCTATCGTGCTCTGTGTGAACACCCACTCAGTCAACCCACAAGGCGACATGAAGCGTGGGACCTAAAAGTCGGCACATCCTTACGATCTCAGCGGTGACGTCGATTGTAGGGAGCGGACGATCAACATCGGGAGACCTCGTTTGCAAGATTGGGCAAGGGTTGGGATGGTATAGCCCTGCTACGGATCGGTGAGAGTGGGACACGCAATGAGAGTGGGATGGTAGGTTTGAACGCCGAGGTCGGATGCGAATAGATCACAGCGACACACGAGCGCAAGAGCATGGGCTGAGACAATCAGATGAGGGTTCGGAAGAAGGCGGCAGGCGAGTAACGTTCATAGCCGTGGTCCCAACCAGCGCGCAACGAAGCCAAAGAGAAGAAGCAGTACATGGGTTCTTGATTCGATACCGAGCGAGAGACAGACCGAAAATACACAAAGCAAGAACTCTACTCATCCACACACATACACACACCCCCCGGTTGGAACCCACGCTCGTTCCGTACCCAAATTTCCCCCTCATCGCTTCACAGCACCAGTCCTCGAAGAGGCAACAAGTCCACGCTCCCTTGCTCCCCCAAACCACCGTCGTCCTCGCACTGTAAACCGCAGCATCTCGCGCCGTCGACGATCAGGCGCACCCATCCACACAGCACGTTGGGCATCACCGTCAGGGATTCTCGCGAACCAACACCGCACCCAAACCCCGTCCACGTCACGACCTCAACCGTCCACCGTGACTTCACGGGTCCGGTACGGTCACCAGAGCCGTCCCATGGCGCCTCGCTTCGCCGGGGTCCTCGCGTCGCGGACCCGTCCCGACCACCACACCTTTGACTCGTAACGGACTGGTTCGAACCAGCTCAGCCCACCGCGCAACCCCACGCGAGCAAGACGGGTTACGAGGTACGCACGCACGCACAAGCGGGTCTTCGACGTGATCGGCACGTGTGCGTCGCTTGATATTCGCCACCGTGAGATCGCCCGTCCAAGGCCGCTGCGTTCGAGCTACGCCTGCCACATGGGTCGATCCCGACAGATCGGTACGTGGGATCGACGGGCGCGGCGCCGAGGGCGTGGTGTCCAAGGACCCGCGCCAAGCCGTGCGCTGGCTGGCGGTGGCGGGGCAGCTCGCCACGATCCTGATCACGCGCTTCGCGTTCGGCATCCCGCTGCCGATGGCGCCGATGCTGGGGGTGCTCGCCGGGCTGGTGACGCTCAACGTGATGACCATGCCGCTG
>JAOSBN010078255.1:0-12660 GCA_027563595.1 Erythroxylum suave | reverse complement strand
AACATAGCCAAACAATTTTTAAAACACTCCTAGCCTGTTCCAAATTACTATTTTACCCTTCCCATCGATGATGGGATATTACATTTTAAAATTTTAATAAATGGACTTTTGGTTTGTTATAATGGGAAGTTTTAAATGGACTTATGGATGTCAGTTTATTAAAAGGATTAAGGTTCTATCTTTAGTTAACAATAAATTTTTGTCTTCTCACAAAACAACATTAAGAAAGAAAGTGAGAAAGTTCAAGGGAAGAGATAGATGGGGAGAGAAGCTTATTAAAAATCATTTTTGCATCATTAAGCTTTAGATAAAGGCTTTTTGTATTATAATAAACTTAGATCATGACTGAATATTTGTAAGTTCTAGAAATTTATAGTTCTTATTATATTTATAAAAATCATGCTTATATTGGTATCATAACATAGTTATAAGAAATTCATAGTTCTCCTTTAATGTAGATTTATCATTAAGAGAACTTTACGAATCCTAATCTAAAATTTTGGAAAACCTTAATGTTCATTTTCAGGGATGTAATGAGTTTCAAGGTTGATTTAATAATAATGTATGTAATTAGAAAAATGGAGAAGAATGAAACTTGACAGTAAAAGTTTCCTAGCGTCAACGCTAGAGGCTAGGAATAAAATCTCAGTGCTGGCAAGCCATGGTGACATGACCAGCACTAAGCACTGGGAAATCCCAATGTTGGGCCATAATGCTAGCACTAAGCATTGGAATATCCCAACACTGACTAGCTAGCACCAAGCATTGGAAAATTCCAACATCGTTGGTCTTTCTTATTTTTTAATTATAAATATTATGTTTTAAATTCGGTTACTCATAATTTGAAGTATATTAATTGTAATTTTATAGGTAATATTGAAACTTATTAGTATATAATATTTTTGAAAACACTTAAAGGTGGTTTGTTTATTTTTATAATTATTGAGAATGAATGTAGGTAATGCATATACACAATTATTTGTGTTTTGATATCCAAAGATAATAAATAGTTCTCGTTGGTGTGTGTGTAATTATCAAATTATGTACATATGAGCATCATTTTGTGTTTTATGGTATATTAATGGATTGCCCAAAGGTAAACATTAGTATGCAATTTATGAAAATTATTATGTATTATATGGTGTCTTAATGGATTGCCCAAAGGTGAATATTAATATACGATTTATGAAGTTTTTTATGAATTTGTGTGGCATGTTATTGTATGACTCAAAGCATTAACATTAAGTTTTAATTTCTTGTAGTAGCTATTGCCATATATCTAAATCTTCTATATAGCACCCCATTCCCATCCAACGAGTACACGTACGCCCTTCGAACATTCGTGCACATACCTGACGGAAATGGCGTGCTATCTATATCACTTTTAGATATCTAATAGCATCATAATTAAAATAAAAAATATCATAATGTCTAAAACCCAAAATTTCTTTGTTTCATTTCAGAAACCATGATTAACAATGTAGCATTACAAACAACACCCATGTTTATAAAATAACTTCCTATCAGAGTCTGTAGCTCTATTTACAAAACATGCTACATACATGAGGAATTAACAAAAAAAAAAGACTAAATCCTTCAATCCTAGCTGATCGACCTTTGAGCTATGTCTTCTATTCAAAAGCTTTACAAATTCTCTTTTAAGTTATCTTAAAAGCTAAGTCATTGCTCTTACAAACCTGAAAAGCCAACGTTACAATTTTGGTGAGTTTTGTGAACTCAGTTGAGTAACTATCCTTGATGGTTCACTCTTATCACGTAACATAACATTTCATGTTATCACATAATTCACATCCTTTCATTTATCATCATCTAATATCACAAAACACTTTGTTCACAGTTATCACATTTCAAATCCAATACAATTCAACATTTCATTACAATCATGCAAAACATACTTATCGATAAGCTTTCACATGTTCCATTTAATACAATTCATTAATACATTGCAATCATTCAATTCATTTATAACATAAATGTATGCAATGTCAATGAGACTTACATCTGTTGCCTCATTAATACTGCCTCTTATCTGTTGGAGATATATGGCCTATTTTACATATTGAGCCAGAGGCTCTTACCACAGTCTAACCTTTATGCTCTTTTTTCACCAGTGACTCTGGTCATAATTACCTTTATATTTTATGCATTTATAGAATTAAATGCATTACACAAATTTAATCATTATATTTGGTCAATCACATTCACATTCAAAGAGCACTCTCGGACATTAATGTCTGGAAACCAGTACAACACATCACATAACAATTTATTATATAATATAACTGTAGGGTTAGCCACGGTTGCATGCATCACATGCATGCATATGCAGCGGAAGTGTCGGGATCATGACAATTTGAAAATCACAGAATCATATATGCATGCAAGGATAAGTAAAGAACATGAAACAACAAAACTTTTTACCTTTAGTTTCTCCTCCTTGTTTGGGTTATTTCAAACACCAAACCTTTTGTTGATCACCCAAAAACACAAAAAAAAGATGAAGAAACAATGTATAAGGGTGATTTGAGTACCAAACTAGATGAGTTCTAGTAGATGCTCAAGATGATGGAAGATGGATTAAAAATCTTGTTACGTGCACTTTGATTCATGTAATAATTGCATGAATTACAAGAACTAGGTTCTTGATACCTCACTCTCACTTTAGAACTCTTCTAAAACCTTTAAGCTCTCACTTGAGTGTATAACAAGTGGTAGGACCTTGAGTGTATGAGTGAAGAACTCACTTATGTACTCATTCGTGCCCTCTGTCACGATAGTGGTCCTTTTAGAAAGTTGGGCTTGCCTTCGGCCACCATCGTGGCCTACATAAAATTGGTCATACACACTATGTTTTTCATCCAATCTTTTACGTGTGTGAGCCTTAAGTTCCCGATTATTTAAGGCACTTGAATTAACTCTTAATTCGAGCAAATCATGAAGGGTTTCATGATGTCAATTTACCAGAATATAAGTAGATTAACACATGAACTCTTCAATAGTTAATTATCCAACTTATAAACCATTCCATAGATAATTATCATGCAATTCATCCGTTCACCGTACTATACCCCACTTGGTTCAAAGTATGGGCTATATGTTAACTCCCATTAGACTAACTATGTCACATCTAGTCCGAGTGGTGTTAGTTCCTGTCCTAGGATCTCATTACTCTATGTGTCATTAAAGACTCTCTTTATGACATATAATCGCTCTAGCCAGAGACTCCTGAGTAATGACATTGGTAAGACTTTGTGGGTATCATCTCCTTCTATCAAGACTGGTCAATATTTTATTAGATACCCAATTACCTTCGAAAACTAATAGCTGTACCCAATCACCACTCTAAGAGTGACCTCGTCTTAAGGTAACAAGGAATGATGTCAAAGCACAGGATTAGTATCCAAGATATCCTTAAGTACCTCAAGTATAAGGATATTTGCACCATTACTATGATGAGATTAATCATTAACATTCCATAGATCATCCATATGATAATCTCATAGTGGGTCATCCGATGTACTTACTACTGTTAGTAAGCATCCACACGTTAACTCTAAACAAGTCATGTTTACAGTTACAAGATCCACTGCTTAATCAAATCAAGAAGTATAATATGTGTTAGTCTATCTGGATTAATATTATCTTGTCTTATTTATCCTATGACTGGAGATTATTTAGATATTGACATAATTGCACATGATAGGAATCTCATTATCATGTTCTCATCATGATTTCCTTCATGCTATGTTTTGTATCACTTCACTAATTCAATTTAAGATCAACCTTAATGCATATATAAAAGAATATCAAATTAATGAAAAATACCTTTCACTTTATTAATCAAAATAAAGTCAATACAAAAGTGCTAAATTGATTGCCTTTAGAGCACTACTCTAACAATCTTCTACTTGGACTAAAGCCAATCGCCTTTGTATCTAATACCATAGGTGAGTACATAAGAGTTAAATTTTGCTTGAGGAAGTGGCTTAGTCAAAGGATCAGCAATGTTCTAATCTGTGGGCACTCTTTTTATCTTCACATCACCCCTATCAATTATCTCCCTGATCAAGTGATATCTTTTGTGTATGTGCTTGGATCTCTAATGAGACCTTGGTTCCTTGGCTTGAGTAATAGCCCCATTGTTGTCACAGTACAACAATATTGGGTCTACTATGCTAGGAACCACTCCAAGTTTCATAACGAACTTTTTAATCTAAACAGTTTCTTTTACTGCTTCTGTAGCTGCAATGTACTTTGACTCAGTTGTCAAATCTGTACTATCTCTTGTTTGGAACTCTTTAAACTGACTGCTCCACCATTTAGTGTGAAAACATAACCTGACTGGGATTTTTAGTCATCCTAGTCAGATAGAAAACTGGCATTTGCATGCCCATTCACTATGAGATCTGCATTTCCATATATCAAGAATATATCCTTAGTTCTTCTTAAGTACATTAGGATATTCTTGACAGCCACCCATTGACCCTCACCAGGATCTGATATATATCTACTCGTAACACTTAGAGCATATGATATATCACCTTGTACATAAGATAGCATACATGATTGATCCTACTGTCGAAGCATACAAGATCATACTCGTGCAAGTCCTCTCATTTTGTGTATTGCAACATATAGATTTGGAGAGTTTTATCCCATGAGTCATAGGAAGAAACCATCTCTTGGACTGCTCCATGCTAAACCTACTTAGCACTTTGTCTGTGTATATTGATTGTGAATGACCTAGCAACTTTATTGATCTATCTCTATAGATCTTTATTCCCAATATATAAGTTGCTTCTCTAAGGTCTTTTATGGAAAAATTTTGGGATAACCAAACTTTGACTGATTGCAAACTTGAGACATCATTTCTTATTAGTAATATGTCATCCACGTATAACACAAAGCATATGATTGCACTCCCACCAACCTTCTTGTACACACAATGTTCATCAGGATTTTGTAAGAAACCAAATTATTTAATTGTCTCGTCAAATCAGATGTTCCAATCCTAGATGCTTGTTTTAATCTATAAATGGATTTCTAAAGCTTACATACCTTCTTGCCATCTTTGGATGCAAAGCCGTCAGGTTGTTTCATATACATATCCTCAACAAGGTTTCCATTTAGGAAAGTTGTCTTCATATCCATTTTCCATATTTCAAAATCATAATGAGCAGCAATGTCTAGGAGTATTCTTATGGATTTAATCATGGCTATGGGGCTAAATGTTTCATTATGGCCAACTCCTTATCTTTGACGATAACCTTTAGCAACTAGTCTCACTTTATAGGTAATAACATTACCTTCCATTTCAATTTTCTTCTTGAAAATCCACTTGCACCCTATGGCTTTTAACCCTTCGGGTGGATCAACCAAAGTCCATACTTGATTTTCATACATGGCATCCACTTTTGACTTCATTGCTTGAAGCCATTTTTTAGATTCTAAACTCTTTAGAGCCTCTTCATAGGTTGTAGGCTTATCGTCCTCTATGAGCAATATGTCATTTTGTTCACTTACGAGAAATACGTATCTCTCTAGGACATTGCGTATCCTACTTGACTAATGAACATGTTGTGTGTCGGAAGGTTCAACTATTGTCTCATTTCTCTAGACAACAGTTTCGGGTTCAAGTTCAGGTAGTTGATTTGCATCTGCTTGAGCATCATGAACTTCATCAAATGCAACTTTGCTCCCACTGTCTTCTTTTAGAAGAAACCCTTTCTCTGAAAAGACAATGCTTTGAGAAAAAAACCTTTTGTTCTAAAGCATTATAGAACTAATATTCAATTGTTTCCTTAAGATATCCTATAAATAGACATTTATCAGATTTTACTTCAAGATTGTCTAATTGAATCTTCTTCATATAAGCCACACAACCCCAAACTTTCATATGAGAAAGGCAGGGCCTTTTGTTAGTCCACATCTCATATGGAGTAACTTTAACTACCTTAGAAGGGACTTTCTTTGTCACATAAACATCAGTTTAGAGTGAATAACCCCAAAAGGATTTTAGTAAATCTGCTAAGCTCATCATTGACTTTACCATGTCCAACAAGGTTTGGTTTCTCCTTTCAGCCACACCATTATATTGTGATATATAAGGTGGAGTCCACTGGGATACTATCTCATTATCTCCAAGATAAGTTAGAAACACTATGTTCAAGTATTTACCACCTCTATCAAATATAAGTGTCTTAATACTTCTACCTAGTTATTTCTCTACTTTATATCTAAACTGTTTAAACATTTCAAATTCTTCAGACTTGTATCTCATTAGATACACATACTTATATCGTGAATAATCATTGATAAAAGTAATGAAGTACACGAAACCACCTCTGGCATGAATGGACATCAGACCACATACATCAGAATGTATTAGGTCTAATAACCCATTCATTCGTTCACCTTTCCTTTAAAAGGTAATTTAGTCATCTTGCCTAACAAGCAAAATTCACGTGTCATATAATTCATAATCAAATGACCCTGGGCTATCAGTCTTGTGTAGCTTAATCATGGGTTTCTCACTCATATGGTAAAGTCAACAATGCCATTACTAAGATGATTGTAGGTTATCTCATTTTTGTCTTTTATTTTCATTGATATTTAAAATTGGATTGCACATATCTAATATGTAAATTCTATTGCACAATGTAGCAGTACTATACAACATTTCATTCAATTTAATTGAACAACCATTAAATGAAATTCCACTTATTAAGACATGAAACAGATACAATGTTTTTAGTTACAACGAGTACATAATAGCAATTTTCCAAAGTTAACTCTAGCCCATTGGGAAGATACAAAACATATGTCCCTACAGCTAATGCTGCAACTCTTGCTCCATTTCCCACTTGTAGGTACATCTCTCCCTTCTTCAGTGGTCTACTAGCCCTGACACATATATGTGAGCCACATCCGGTATCTAATACCCAAATGTTATGATCAGAAATAGTATTTACCTCAATGACAATTAACATACCTAAAGTAGATAGTAGGGCATCTAATGCCTTCTTCTGTGACTCTAGATAAGCTTTACAGTTCCTCTTCCAAAGCCCTTCCCTATTGTAATGGAAGCATATCCCCTTTGGTGTTGTCTCCTTCTCCTTCATTTTGGCCACACCTCCCATTAGTTTCTTGGACTTCTTCTTCTTCTTTTGGTTCTTCTTTCAAGAACCAGAAGTAGAATCCACCAGCATCACAGCCTTATTGTCTTTCCTGACAGTTTGCTCAGCAATTTTGAGTAGATAATCAACTCAGGTATTGTCGTGGATATTTGGCTCATCCGATAGTTAAGTAAAAATTGTGAGTAACTATTGGTCAAACCATTCAAAATTAAGTCTATACTTAATTCATGATCCATAATGAAACTCAAACTACCTAACCTCTCAATATATCCATTAATCTTCAATGCATACTACATTAGAGATGATCCACAAGCCATCTTTGAATGGAAAAGAAACCTTGAGGTCTCGAACCTTTCAGACCGAGTTTTCTCATCAAGTATTTCCCTCAGATGGTAGACTATGGTATGAGCACATGTAGCACCGTACTCTCGCAAGACTCGTACCTGACATCATGAGTGATATCTGAGTCTGAGCCCCACGAGGGTGACATGTTAGAGCACTCAATAAGTCAAATCTCTTTACAAAAAGCTTTTTCTTTTCTTTTTAAAGCAATGCACACTTTTGCGTAAAATTAATGATCAATTCGGGTATGTTTTGATCACAAAATTTTTCAATCACATATATAATAATTGTGCTCAAAATCCATTTCATTTATAACCCATGCCATTTTGGAAAGTTATTACAAAATAGATTTGATCAATAATCATGATACAAAAATCTCAGAATACAGTCTTTCATACAAAAAAGAATTAATAAAAATAATTATGTATATGCCAACTGATCCCGAGCTCTATCTCTTACTTGAATGCAGTGTCTGTACTCCCGTTAGCCTAACGGGGTAACTCTTCTGAACCTGAAAAATATTGCAAATTTTGGGTGAGTTATGCAAACTCAGTGAGTGACCATCTTAGATGGTTCACTCAATCATATAACACATATAGTTCACATAGTCACGTAATTTACATTTACTTGAGACATATCTCACATTCGAAATCAGTCAAATTATTCACATCATTCATATTAATTGCATATGTAATACTTATGAGACTCACTTTCAATTTGTTAATTTTATTGTGACCGAGTGCTTATTATCTAGCTCATATCCCTTAGTGGATACCGGGCTGTATAAGATGATGTATCATATCCCTTAGTGGATACCGGGTACATTCACAACTAAGCTTGAGGCTCTTATCACAGTTTGAGCTTTAAGCTCTTTTTCACAATCTAAGCTTTAATCTCTTTTTAGGTGGCTACTCCGGTCACAACTACCATTATGTTTCATACATTCATGTAATGGAATGCATCATATTCTCATACTTTCAGTCAATCACATGACTGCACATTCACATTCATATCATATTTATCCTCAGACCTTAGTCCGGCATTCAACATAATTGTTCAACAACATTTATTTTGTCACATTCACATATAATTAGCACTTCAATATCACATTCATGCATCAAGTCTGGGATCTCCATTATCCGGCATCAACATAAGCAAATCCCATTCATATAAATCATATTCATATTGCATACTAATCATAAATCTAGTCATTCAATGTAGAAATAAAAAAATTCAAAACAAACAATGAAATGAGACCATCTAGATCGACTCACAGTACACTCCAGATTAGCAATTGCTTCTAAGATCTGGAAACATATGAATGTGCTCATTTATCCTGCACATCACAATTATGCAATACACACATTGCACACACATTAATAACTGCACACTTATAAATATTCCTTTATGCACAATCTGTATGTGGAATATGTACAATGCATGCTCAATGACAATCCCGGGTATCTTTCCATTATTTTCATCATGTTATCAATCATATATCAAAAATCACTTAAGAATCATTTGTATGTAGGGTTTATACCTCAAATAAATATTTTGAATCTAATTTCATAACCCAATGAATCATTTCAAATTTTTTTTCCAAAAACTGACTTTCGTGTCTACTGTTCTTAATCATTTAAACAATGCAAATGAAGTAATTTGGCAATACTTTCTTCTAGAAAATTGTCATTATATCTCATAAGTTTCTAGTGACACAAAAATCGTTCAATTTGGTTTAGTAGTGTAAAAGTTATATTCCAAATATTTTCGGACTGCTTTTATTATGAGACAGTGCCCTATACTCAACTTCTACCCAGAAATTGAAATTCTTACAATCCGATTCAGAATTTTATTTCTTCAGATAATTTGTAGTCCTAGGTGTCAAGTTTACTTCAAATAAAAAATAATCCCAATTGGATAAATACAGATCAAGATATCAACAAAATACAAAAGCATATTTAAGTTGTGTAGGAAAGTTGACCGCGGCGAAGCCAGGAGTTAGCCGCAGCGAACTTCTCTCGAATGGAAATCCTATAAGTTGGCCACGGTGAACCAAAGAGTTGACCATGGTGAACTTTTCCCAAGATGAAATCCCATAAGTTGGCCATGGTGAACCAAAGAGTTGACCGCGGCGATCTTTCACAGAAAACAATAAACATAACTCCTTTTCTAACTTTTCCAACTCTATTTTTCAGATCCATTTGTGTGACCATTATGACCTAGAAAATGTGGTTTTTGGTCAATAAATTCTTCTAAAAAATTGTTAATCTATGTATTGTTTCTAAAGAACCTAATTTAATACAGTTTGGCTCATTATTATGAAAGTTATACACAATTTACTCCATCCTATTCAGAAATAGAGACAAAATCTGAAACTCAACTTCAAGACAATTTTCAGAACTCTTAGAGACAAAATTTAAACTTGATTTCTTGATGACAATTTTAGTAATTCATCTCTAGTTTAATATAAATCAATAATAATCCTATTTAGATATCTTTAGATCAAGATATGTCAAGAAAACCGACGCATGGTCAGTTGAACCACTACATCTAACACATTTCGAGCACACTTCCTCATCAATATCTTCCTAATTCATCTCTTTTGCTTAATCTATCACTTCTAACTTATATCAACATCATTTATGCTTCAATAATACCGCAATTAAAGTTCAAGATCATCAATACACAATTCAAAATTCATGCTTGATCATATACATCAAAAACAAAACACATCATATATACATTTATCATAATGACCTTTCTGTCTAAAAATCAACTCAACAACAACAATTTATCAATTTTCAACATATACTCAAAACAAGACATCACCCATCTTTATTCTTCATTCACGAAACATACATACCAATTCATAACCAACCCATCAATCTCAAATTACTCATCATATATGTTCCATTTACACTAACCATGATATTTAAAGCATTCAAATCTTCAAAAATTTAACTTAGCCCTTGCTCTCCATACAATCCACGTCCATCATCATGGAGGTTGGAAGATTTAGGTTTTTCTTGTGGTAATGAAGAAGATAACATGAAAGAACTAGTAATTGAAAGATGAGAGCGAGGTGTTGATAGTTGGGTGAGTGAAATCGTGGGAGTGAAGAAGAGAAGAATAAAAGAGATGGAGAAGTAAGGAGTCACGAAAATGAGAAGAAAAAAGCAAGAATGAATGACAAAGAAATTGGTCTTTCACATTAAAAAGATCATGAGTAAGGCATGGCTTGGCAAGTGACACATGTCATTTGCCACATGTCCATTTCCTATTGGTACATAATTGGTTATTTTATTGAACTAGTTCATTCAACTCCAATTTCTACTCCAATTGTCTCCAAATTTCAATGACATATGTCATTAAATCCAAAAGTCATTTATACAACTTTCTACTATCATTTGACATTTATTTCTACTGCCATTCATCGATTGTTCTGCCACTGAGCATTTTTTCTAGTCCAAAAAATTACTCAAATTTTTAGAAATTTCCTAAAATTCACCAAAGGTTCTGAATCAATAAATACACTCTCCAAACCAAATTTCAACATATAAAAACCACAATTCTCATTATAATCACATTTACAATTCAATTATTCCTGGAACTCGTCAATGAATGCATGTACAAATATTTTCATGTGTAAAAATTCAATATTAACATGTATGTACATATCATATAATGTATGAGCATGAAATGCATTTCTAATATCTAAATTTTATTTCTCATTTACCGTATTCTCGACTCTAACCCTTAATATGGAAACAGGATGTTACAACACAGATGGTAGACTATGGTATGATTATCCATAGCCTCATGCAGTTCTGGTGACATAGAAGCTAGCATTATACAACTAGCCAACTCACTATCATCAAACAACTTCTTATAAGCTTTCTATTCTTCATTAGATGCATCGAGAGTAGGGGATTGGGAAGTGATTCATCTAGGACATATCCTAGTTTTTTTTCAGATTTGAGAACAATTCTTAAATTTTGTAGCCAATCTAAGAAGTTTGGTCCTGTGAAGTTTGTTGGAATCTAGTAGGGAGCGTAGGTTCACACTAGATGACATTGTGGCGATTCAATAACCTAGAAGAACGAGAGAAAATGTTAGAATGTACATTAATGCATATCGATAAGGGCTTTAATCACATGCATTATAGGTTCCGTTATTCTTATTCAAATCAGTAGCCCTTACCATGAATTCGAGAAAACTTATAGTTTTCTTAATGTGTCGATATCCGATGTCACTAAGAATGACCTTGGGTTTGCCCAACAAGCCACCTTAGGTCAATCGATAGGTATCATTCATACCAATTGCATTGATTTATGCAACTATCAACTTGTGCCATCAACTATTGATTTCGCACACTCATTAGGTCATCATCTCTTGATTTGTATACATCTCATGTATGCAACCCAACTTCGCCTCTATCCACATTCACCTTAGGTTTACCCAACAAATCAACACTACTAGTTTGGATCAACCCACTAATATGGAAACTGATTGAGCCCAAGTTTATAACATAAATTGGTGACATTTTCATGGCCTTTGCTATACTTTTTGACTCCTATCTCTGGCTTTTGCGCTTAATTGATTCTTGAGTGTGTGCTTTACTTTATGTAGTTTGAAGGTGAAAGCGCTACAAATTAATATTAAATGCACTAACTAATTTTCTAAGAATAATTGATACTGCAAACTACTATCATTTTATTGTAGGAGACTCAAGGAAAAGGAAGTCAAAAAGAAGACATAGAATGAAAGACGGCTGAAGTAAAGTCATCACATCAGGAAGTTCGTTGCGGCGAAGTGGATCTGTCTCCACGGCGAAACATGAAGAATCCAGGCTAAGCTTTCGGGAAAAGTTTGCCATGACGAAGATTAATTCTTTCGCCGTGGCAAAGGATCTAGCGAAGAACAAATCCTTTTGGGAAAAGTTCGCCGCGGTGAACCTTCGAAAACGCAAAATATTTTTGGGAAAATCACACTATGTGCAACTCGACTTGGCATCATTTGTTTTAAAACCTACTAAATTAGGTTGTAGCCACTAACATATAGAAAAGAGATGATAGAAAAAAAAGGAGAGAAGTTCTCTCATTCCCGACTCCTCCCTCCACTTCACCGTCATCCATCATTTTCCTTCCATTTTATCTATCGC